>JAODLM010000676.1:0-94718 GCA_036937905.1 Salvia rosmarinus
TGATAACAACTTCACATTGTTGCCAACTAGAAGAATGTTATCTACATAAAGTGCAAGAAATACCAAATCACCGTTGACATCTAAACGATACACACAACTCTCGCTAGGCAACTGGTAAATCCATAGACTTTAACACCTCCAAAGCGTAAGTTCCGGATCGTGAGGTTGCTTAAGCCCATAAATGGACTTCTTAAGCTTCCATACTTGATGCTCTTCACCTTCACACATAACCTTCTGGTCGACATAGATGTCTCTACCTTCTTCAAGGTAACGCTTAGAAAAGCGGTTTTACATCCATTTGCCAAACCTCAAGGTTCAAGTGGCCGTGCAAGAATTGATGGATCGAGCTGCACAGCTAAAAGGTCTCATCGAAATCGATGCCCTCAACTGAGTGTACCTTTCGCCACAAGCATGATTTTAAAAGCGAAACCTCCATCCGAATCTCTTCCTCGATACCCACTTACTACCTAGGCTTCCTTACCATCCGTAGAGGTGTCTTTCATATACATCCATAGTTGTTATGGACTCAATTTCTAAGTCCATACGGCCATGATCTGCATCAATGTCTTTATCGCTCAACAGATGTCCATGGGTCGATTACCGCCGCTTCTCGGACTAAATCCAAAGATTCACCCGAACATAAATCGCCTGTCGACGAACAACCTCCCACTACACAGGCGCCACGCGCACAATGGCAACGGTAGGTGCAGAATTTGTGGTTCTCATTGCACAACTGTCGGATAGGGGCCACTTGTACGGCCAGATCTCCGTGGAACTCGACCCACTTCAATTTTTGAAGTATCCGTGTCGATCCTCCCACTGACACCACATGTCGCACCTTGTCTAATCGTGGGGAATACATCATCTTCTAATTCTCAAGAATGATTTCAACTTTGGATTTATGATTTTCATATAATCCTCTTCTAAGAATCGGGCATTAGTGCTAATAATGACCTTCCGATCCTTAGACTATAGAATAAACCACCTTCGTCCTCTAGGATAGCCAATAAACACCTCGCGGATCTAGCTCCAACCCCCTTCTTGTTCAAAGACATGTGGGATCGCCCCATCCTTATGTGGTTTAAACCAGTCTGCCCAAACCACAACTCCAAAGGGTCTTTTCGATCGACTTGGATGGTACTAGATTTAGCAAGTATGCCGCCGTTCTAAGGCATACCCCGTAATGAAATAGGCAATGTTGCATAACCATAATTATCTAACCATTTCTAAAAGAGTCCTATTTCTTCGCCCGACACACCATTTTATTGTGGTGTGCCGTTTAAGATGGAGGTAATCCCACACCGCACCAAATAGTCCATAAACTCGTTATCGAGGTATTCGCCACCGCGATCGACGCAGTGACTTGATACTTTACCAAGCATCGCTCCACTTCCGCCTTAAACTCTTTGAATTTCTCAAGCATCTGCATCTTCGGTAAGGGTATATGTATCCGTACTGAGTAATCCAATGAAAGTGACAAAATACTCGATTCTCCACGAGCCGTGTGGACATAGGTCCACACGCATCGAATGGACTAGCTCCAACATTTCTTGCTCTATAACCCTTCAAGGGTCCGGTCGACATCTTATTCTATATAGATTCGCAGACCGAACGCAGTAACGTGAGATCACCCAACGCCCATTCTTAGCCATCAATCCTATTTAGATTGATGTGACCTAATATAAGATGCCAGAAAGTGGTGTCATCTTGTGAAAACTTTCTCTTTAAGGTTCAAGAAGATGCAAATAGTTATAGGTATTATGTTTGAAAATAGTATAAAGCGAATTATATAAAGCCACCACAGATAACTTCGTCATTTCTTATGAGAAAACACCACTATAAAAATAACAATATCCATGAATAAAAAGTTTCGAAAGTAAATAAGGTTTCGCTAAAACTCCGCAATATAAACGTCCTTTAAAACTAAAACTGCTCTATCAAACATAAAGAAACATCTCCGATCGCAAGGCCTCGACTTTCGCCTGCCCATGGAGATCGTTATCTCGCCATCATGCAGTCCCTTGTCGCAGAACTCGCAAGGTGTAACAAACATGATCAACACATCCGTTACTACCCAATAATGGAGAAAAGTCGCTAAACATGCTCATAAAAGCAAAGGCACTGAGCCTCGAGCATGACTTAGCCTCCAAGCCCAATCTCACCGCGACTAGCATTTGCCTTCTCATTGGCTTTTTCAAACCGTAGAGCCCTTGTATACTCCCACTTTTCTTTAGCCTTAGCATCTCGAATTCCACTTTTCCTTTTCATCTTCGATAAGCGGGTTTTCTTTGAGGCGATTAAAGACGCACCTTGCCCATTTTATGCTCTCTTCGTTCAGATCCTCTGAATGAATCTAGAGTATAACTCTTATCATAAAGGACGCTTTTAATGGAAGTCATCAAAAGACTTGGCAAAGTGTGAGGATTATATCGATTCGACCACGCTATCAATATATCCTCCAACAAATTCGAGCTCTCCAAGAGATTGATCATTTGTTTACATGGTCATGCACCGAATCACTTTCCTTCATTGAACTTGACATTATTGATTTTGTCAAATTGATGAACTTCTGTCCGACTTCATACAATTTCACAAGACTTAGCCATATCGGGTCGCATCTTCCATCTCTGATCGCGAGTTTGGACTCGACATGGTGACCAAAAGAAGGCACTTTGCCATTCTATTTGATTTGTCCCATTTCGTGCTCCTTGCGGCCTCATCAATAGATGAATCGTCTAGAGGCCGAGAGCGAGTGAGTACAAATAGATTTTCTTCCAGAAGAACATTCTCAATGTTTCGCTTCTTGTTTGTGTATTCTAGAGATACACTATTCTCAAGTGCACGTAATCAACAAGTAATATATAAGTATTCCAGATCGAATCCAGTGGAACGCAATTTTTAAACCACGCGAATATAATTTGTTTGTGAATACGAGAAAACAATTAAAGAGAACTTTTACACGAGTCGAGGTGGAATTTTAGACAAGAACGATTAACAAAGAGTATCGTTAAAAATAGACTTGATCACTTGATTCCACCCATGCCCTGTCACCATGCTTCAACATTATCTCCTCGTTATTAACATGAAATCTTCCAACTCTTAGTATTTTTCCAAATATAAGATTATACCTCTAAGCTCGTCATATATTCCTATACCAAGTGCTTTAAGAGTATCTCTATCGCTCCATTCATTTACGCACACAAGCAAACACATATTCCTATGCTATTCACTCACATAATATTTAAATCATGTTCTGTGTCACTGCTTTTCCACTCTATGAGAGCTTCCGAAATCATAGAGCTAAGATCTCACCCATGGTGATCAATCACAAGCAAGATAAATAAACACCAAGAAAACGATAATAACTACAAGATAAGCGTAAACGCAGTCTCCACACAAGCATGGGTTTCATCAAAAGATCAAGTCATCAATTTAGCTCATAGCAACAAGATTCGAAACACAAATGCCATAGCAAAATAAAAAGGAATTGAGATTCAAAGTTAACACTGTCGCCGGAATCGCGGCTCCTCGATAGTCGCCTTCGATAGCTTCTTCTCAGCGTTCTCCTCGATTTCCTTCCGACATCGAATGATGAATAATCATTCTCCGATTGTCTCCCTTTAATAAACAACTCGACACTTTTGGTAAAAGGCACCGCAAGACCTTCATCCACCGATCCTCTTTTTCCGCTGGCTCGCAAAACGCGGCCTTATGCTATCGCGTGGCCAGCCACGCGTGTGGTCCTGCAAGACTCTTCTTCGCTTTTATAAGCGCGGCCATCTGCGACACGAGCTTTGCCGCTGCAGTGCAGAGCTCGCCCTCGAGGAAGATCTCGCCCGAACTCATAAGTCCGACCTGCCACTGAGTCCGACCGCCACGAGCACCGCCCCGAGGTCGCCTTCATACTTGTGAGCTTTCAATCTTGAGTTCTGATGGTTTAGCTCTTTCTCCTCGAGTTCGGTTTCACCCACTGAGCCTGACATCCGAGCCTGCAGCTGAGCTCTGAGGTCTCGAGAGCTCAGCGTCTGAGCTCAAGTCTTGAGCTTTATCGGGCGTAAAGAGTTGGTTATCCGATCGTTTCAAATGAAATACTTAGGAGATGCGGCGTACATTGTTGGGATCAAGGTTTACGAGATCGCAAGAGGAAAATGTTGAGCTTATCTCGAGCGTCTTACATTGATCTTGTGATTACTCGTTTTAGTATGCGACGCCAAGAAAGGATTGCTACCTTTCGGACATGGCGTTCGCTATCTAAGGAGCGATCACCTATGAATGCAAATGAGATAGAGGAATGAGACAAGTTCCTTACGCTTCCGCCGTAGGAAGTCTCTGTCACGCAATGCTATGTACGAGGCCGATATACGCTGTCGGTAAGCATAGTAGCTAGATATCGATCTAACCACGGACAAGCTCATTGAATTGCGATGTGCATATACTCAAGTACACGAAAGGACTCGAGATTATAGGCTGGTTTACCATGCAGATAGTCTAATGCCTTTGAGTTATCTGAGACTCGGTTTCCAAGCTAACCGTGATGAGAAAAAGTCTACCTCGGCTATGTGTTTACCTTGGGAGGTGGGCCGTATCTGGCGGAGTGCAAAGCGATGCATTGCGGACTCTACCATGGAAGCGAATATGTGGCCGCCGGAGGTCGCTAAGGAGGCTGTATGGTTCAAGAACTACCTCATGGATCTAGGGTGTGGTACTGGTTTGCCCAAGAGTATCATAGTTTCTTGTGATAACTCGTGCGATGTGGCAAACTCGAAGGAACCACGGACCCACAAGCAACCAAACACATAGAGAAAGTACCATGTCATCGAGAAATCGTGAGACGAGGGGACGTCTTGATTGAAAAGATTGATCTGACGGATAACCTAGCGGATCCATTCACAAAAGCTTCTTGTAAAAAGTCTCAAGTGCGTTCGAGGAATTGGATTGCGCTTGATGGTACCCACTTAGAAAGGAAACTTTTGTATAAGTGGGAGAAGCAAAGTGATGGTTTTGTTTGTAATAGCTAGTAGAGACACATTGTATACTAAAGCTTTGCTTTAGTATAAGTGGGAGATTGTTGGTTGTATCTTGAAAGCGGTTTGGTTGAGCTTGTATACAATGTTTCTGTTACCACTATTACAATCTCTATCTGAATTGATTACTTGATTGCATATATCTGTGTCCCCTTATCTCATATATAAGTTAGATCATACGATGTATAGAAGATCACGAAGTGCAGTATGATTGGTCAAGCTTAATGAGATATAAAAAGTATCACAGCTGAGATAACTTGAGGACGAGTTGTCGGTATAGGCTGCGGTATAGATAAGAAGTGACTTGACTTGGTTTCTTATCTATGCTGGTACATCTCGGACGTATTGATGGATCACAGTGAGATGAGTTATTCTATCTGACTATCGTGAAGAACCTAGATCTCGGTGACTTACGATGATCTAAACCTCGATAATGTATTAGGTGAGTATGAGTTCTTGACCATCACTTTGACTTGTTATGGGTGAGGTTATATGATCTAACCAATATTCTCCGCATCTTGGGTGGTGGTAGTGCTTGTATGTCGTGCTAGTTATCTCATGTCAGTCACGTATCCGTTTAGGATGATGGCGTCCTTAAGGAGCTCAAAGGTTTATTGTACTAAACCTGCGGGTTGAGTTAGCTCAAGTACAATAATAGGGTTGAGTGGTACTACTTAAGGTATTAAAGATATTAATTATTTTAGCGATCGAGAATGCTCTAAATAATTAATGGACGTGCGATATCTTAAATCTGAGGATTCGTAATGTCTAAGTCTGAAGCCCGACTCACCTTCGGTAATAAAGGGGTAAGTCGGCATTTATTCTCTAGTGGCATGAATGAATGTTTATAAATTAATTTATGTTACAAATGAACATAAGATAATTAATTTATTTGAGGCCCATCTTTATTCCTTGCATTTGATCCACTGGTGGCCCATCCAGCCCGTGGCTCTAAAGCGAGATTTGATTCTCTTTATCTATAAGGATATTATTATATTTATGGGATATGCATAGATCATTTCCTTATGGGATTATGGTAATGCATTATAAATATAATGTAAGAGATAAAATCAAGGCTAATCCTCAATTATCCTATCACAATTTTAGAATCCCATAGTGCTTGGGAGATAATTTTCGAAAATCTAGAGGAAGGAGAGTGATTTTACGTAGCATTCTCCATAGATTATCCTCGCTCGATATTGGAGATTGGGCAACGGGATCGATCCGGAAGATCAAAGCACGAGTCTTGATCCGTTCGTCCCGACAGTTAGCGGTAAACACGAGAAAACCCTACGTGTTGCGATTAATTATATAGGTGCATGCTAGGAATATAATCAATGTGTGGTGAATTAAACATCGAGATAGATCCTCGGGAGAGGGTTAAAATCAGATTTCCCTACAATCTTAACTTATAACGTTTCTTACTTCGATAAAGACGTAATATGATTTATGACCTCACATTAATCATTTAGGTTAAACATCGAACTTATATTAACGTCTTTCGATAAAATGATTTCAATTATGAAATCGTCTCTTATAAAAGAGATATTCTTATAATCTTAATACGTTGTACACATTTTAGTGTATTTATTCAACGTATACCATATTTCTAAAAGACGTACAACATAACATTATTCACGTACTAACGTATTTCATACGTTTAGACCTTAGTCAACAATTTTGACTTTCAATAAACATATAATTTGAAATTATTCACATATATGTTCATTAATTCACATATAAATCGATTTTCAATCGATTTCTAATCATAATCACATATATCTCAATTTTTCACGTTAATGAACAATCATGTTCAATATTAAACTTAAGTATGACCTAACTTGTACAATACATATCATTTCTTACAACATACGTTATTTAACGTAACGTTTTGACATAAACATAGTATACCTTATTTTAAAAATCACATAAATTCATAGCATGTCTAAAACATATTTTTAGAACATAATATATGATTATACATGATAAAATAATTTTAAAACTTTCAAACCTTATACATAAGGTTTGGTCTCTATATATATATATATATATATATATATATATATATATATATATATATATATCAAAACTCTTCAAAAATTCTTATAAATTCCATAACATACTATATCTACATAGGATCAATAATATGTAATAATATTGATCATAGAAAAATGTACATCACATTATTATAACATAAAGCTTTCGGTTATTATGAAAAATATACCAAACATTTTTCAAAAATTCCAATTAATTTACACAACACATAATCATCATCATGTATCATCACTATAACATAATTTTCATCATTCACAACTTATACATCAACATACCCTAGAACCTTAATTTTGAAAATTTGGACTTAGGTACAATTAATTTTCTAAAATTCCAATAAATTCATCCAACACTATATTATGACTCTACGTCATTAATATACTATAATATCACTCAAACATGGATCATATATCAACATAATATTCTTCAATAATTTTCGGTAGTTTTACATATATATACTAATGTTTTCCAAAAATTCTACATAAAATCATATAAGCTTATTTACTACCATAGATCATTAATCCATGCTCAAATCAACAATTAAAAATCATTTTTCAATATCATATGAACATCACACATAGAATTTTTATACATGCTCAACTTTGTACTAAATTCATAATATAAGCTCATAAACACCATATAAACATATTTAATAAACAACCAAACATTATAATAACATTTTCGAAATTTTCATCCTAAATAACATATGTGCATAACATAAGATTTAATGGATGGATTTCAAAAATTTAAGCATGTATAGAAAGCTCATACGATTTCTAACCTTTTAATCGGTGTCGATTTTCGATGGCAAACGTTTTCTATCAAAGATTTGAGTAAGAAATGGATGAACTCCCTCTCTCTTTTTTTCTCTTTACTCTCGGTTCTAAGGTTCTAAAGTGAGAGCAAAATGTGATCTCATCACTTAATAAAGCTAATGGCCACTTGTGCAAAATATCAAAAATATCTCACATAAAATCATAGAAATTTTGTCCATATTATCCTCAAACTTTCGGTCCACATGAGTTCAAATAAGACGTCTGTATTAAATCCGTTTTTCATATGCATTATATTCACATGATTTCCAAAATTTGCAAATGAATAGTCTTTGTGAAGGATTTTTAAATGCGAGCCTGTAGGCTCTTAAATTTTTGAAAACGGATTTCAAACGATCAAGTTATGATTTTTAAAGTGTTTTTAGGTTAACGCTTATGTCAGGGATTGTGCAAGCACACTCTTAATTACGTCAGCGTTGCATGCGGTTGCGCAAGCGAGCTTCTTAAAATCTATAAATAGAGGCCTAGGGCCTTCATTTTCAAACGTTCATTTCAAGCGTCTATCTGTGTTTACGGAAGAGCCGAGCTGCTCCAGGTATGCTGCGGAAGCGCTGGAGAAGTGGGGATCAAGCCGGGAGGGCTCGGCGGCGGTGCCATTGCGCTGCTGCCGGCCTACCACAGTCGACCAGCCTCCCTCGGTGCCTTCGTTTTTAATTTTTGTCATTTTCTTGTTTTGATTCCGTCTTTTCGTAGACAGCATAGCATAGAACTTGGATCTCCAAAGGGACTAGGCGAGGAAATGGCCGGAGGCCGGCCAAAACCGCCACCCCCTAGCTCACGCCGCCGTCGTCGGTTGGCCGACGGGCTACTTTTTGGCTATGGGCCCTTTAGGTTTTAAGTTTGGTGTGTGTGTCTACTAAGCGTACCGATTCCTTTTCTCGTTTTTATGTTTTACATACCGGATGTTTTAAATCGTTTGAGTTTCTAAAGGAAGTACATGCCGGTTTATCCATTCGACATGGCTTGTCATTACGTGTTCCTAAAATTGCATATTGCTTATGTTTCCATTTTCATGCATCGGTTTTGGATGGTTTATCCTAGATCGAGGATAAGCATCAAGTTTTGAAGTCGCTTTTTGCTAAGTTTTATATCAACTTGCGCATGCATGTTTTCAAGATACCCTTTATAGATTTCAATGCCACGACATTTTGCCTTACGCATCAAGTTAATTTGAAAACCGGATGTTGTCAAATATGGGTTCGGAAAGTCGAAAACCCCCGTTTTGCTTCGATCTCCGTTTTGATCGCATTGTTGCCTTGCTTCGTGGAATGTGACCCCAAAAGTTGTTCCATATTGTTACCAGGTACTTGCCAGCATAATTGGTATAGTTGTTGGATCTGTAGATCTCACACAGTAGACGTTTCCGTCGGTATAGGTGGGTTATATTTTGAGTACTTATCTTGAATTATTAAGCTCTGACATTTCAAAAGAAAATGCTGAATGTCCATGAAAATATTTTGGCGCATCTCTATCTATTTAATGCTCTCTGTAAAGCAATTTTGGCTCTTAGTGGGTCTAACACATTTACTGAGGGTTGTGTACACGGGTCCGTACTGCCAAGGATTGATACCCATTGGCGTACCGACATATGATGTGGTTTCTGGGTTCTGCCCGTTGCTAGCCGTTGATTGATCTCGAAGTGTGGTTCATCCCGGAGTCTCACCTGGGTTATGTTAATGTGATCTCGAAGTGTGGTTCGTCCCGGAGATCAAATAGCTTAGAGTAGCAATTGAATGCGCTAATGGGCCCCAAGTAAAAGGTGTTAGGTTTCATGGAAGTGGATTTATGTTTTAAAATCTTCTATGTTTACCGTACGACATGGACTTTCTTCGTTTTTGTTTATATGAACTGTTTGCGAAAATGCATGACCCACTGAGTGTGCTAGTACTCAGCCCAAAATCTTTTCAAATGATTGCAGGATAATAAACGGACGGACGTGATAAGCGGCTGAGGCGGGTTGGCTATTCTCTATTTTTGTTTTAAAAGTATGTTACGTTCCGTTGTATGCTCTTAAGTGTGTATGTTTTGTGGCTATCATCTAGAAACTCAGTTGAGTTCTATGACTATTATGTTTGAAGTATTTTCAGTTCAATTGGTTACGCTGTGATTTCTTTATCGCTTTCTTTATTGCTTTTGATGGAGAGTGCGAGTAGTCGACCCCTCTTGGACGCTTGGCCAAAGCCCTCATGCAGTAGTCGAGACAGTAACGACGTCATAAGCAGAGCTGGTCGACGAACTCCTTTTGGCGAGTTAGGCTCTCTGATACCCCATCATTTACTTGACTTGAGGTGTAGTAGGAAGTTCCTACCCCAAAATTGTTATTGGTTGTCTGACTGTTCAGCCCCCGTGATTGTAGTCGGTTGTATACGACCAACGTGGCATGCCGAGCTTTACGAGACCAATGTTGCAAAGATGTGTTTGTTTGCTTATTTTCAGTTTCTATTTCTTTTTGGATTTATCCTTTTATAGAAGAGATGCTGCCCAATTTTTGGCATGTAAGTAAACCTCATACGTATATATAATGTTTCCCCCTTTCTTCCCTGCTACTTATTTCCATCCCCTAGTCATACCCCGTCATTCGTGCCTTCCCTTTGGAATTGGGGCATGACAGAATGGTATCAGTGGTTGATCTTGGCTCTGACATCTAGCTTTGTTATCTAATACCAAGAATGGTATTAGAGAAAGGGTCCTGATAAACGTGATGCTCTTAATTAAATTATGTTGTTGTTTTGTATACAACCACCCCACCGCTATCACATATGATTAAAGTAAAGTGCATAATTTTAACAAGTTTTTATTTCAAAGTGTGTACAAGTATACAAAGTATTTTCAAATATTGCGTTGGAAGTATGACAACATATGATAAGAGTTTTTAAAATTTGCTATACCGGGAATATGAAATGAGGTGATTGAATTTTGAAATATTGCCATGTTTGGGACTATTGAAACCATATGGCTAAGTTTGAAAGAATGTATACGATGAAAGATGACACCATATGACTATTGAAACCATATGGCTAAGTTTCAAATATTATGTTGGAAGTATGACACCATATGTTAAGAGTTTTTAAAATTTGTTATATCGGGAATACGTAATGAGGTGATTGAATTTTGAAATGTTGCCATGTTTGGGACTATTGAAACCATATAGCTAAGTTTGAAAGAATGTTTATGATGAAAGATTGTATTGGATATACAAAAGAAATGTTATGCGGTTTAAAGATATATATTGATGTGAATAGTTGATACATGTGCAATGGGAATGGAAATAGAATTGCGAATTCTTATGTGAAGGAATGAAGGTGTGATTCTATCGGAGGTTCGAGAGTGCCATGAGCAAGGATCATTATGGGATATGATGACTAATTGGTCTCATTAAACATGTTATGATGAAGTTGTGCTAGCTAGGATAAGAGGTATGAGGAAAAATACTAATAAAGCTCTTTGATCGAAATGTTCAAATTCGGAGAAATAGAAAGTTCACCCTATGAAGTATTATAGAATAACAACGATGAGGAAGAGGCTACGTGAGAACTAGAGAATAAGATGTTAGTTCGGTGTCCAGAGTTAAAAGGCCAAGATATGAAATTTCGAGGTTGAAATTTTTATAAGGAGGGAGGGATGTAACGACCGGTTTCTTCGTAGAATATTATTAAAATAATCCTTAGATTTCTCGGTGAAGTTTAGAAAAAGTTGGACTTTGTTTGGACCTAGAACGGGATCTGATGTCTGTATTAAATCCGTTTTTCATATGCATTATATTCACATGATTTCCAAAATTTGCAAATGAAAAGTCTTTGTGAAGGATTTTTAAATGCGAGACTGTAGGCTCTTAAATTTTTGAAAACGGATTTCAAACGATCAAGTTATGATTTTTAAAGTGTTTTTCGGCTAACGCTTATGTCAGCGATTGCGCAACCACACTCTTAATTACGTCTGCGTTGCGCATGTGGTTGCGCAAGCGAGCTTCTGAAAATCTATAAATAGGGGCCTAGGGCCTTCATTTTCAAACGTTCATTTCAAGCGTCTATCTGTGTTTACGGAAGAGCCGAGCAGCTCCAGGTACGCTGCGGAAGCGCTGGAGGAGTGAGGATCGATCCGGGAGGGCTCGGCGGCGGTGTCATTGCGCTGCTGCCGGCCTACCACAGCCGACCAGCCTCCCTCGGTGCCATTGTTTTTAAATTTTGTCCATTTCTTGTTTTGATTCCGTCATTTCTTAGATAGCATAGCGTAGAACTTGGTCTCTAAAGGGACTAGGTGAGGAAACGGCCGAAGGCCAGCCAAACCAACCAAAACCGTCACCGCCTAACTCACGCCGCCGTCGTCGGTTGGCCGCTGATTTGGTGGCCGACGGGCCACTTTTTGGCTATGGGCCGTTTAGGTTATGAGTTTCGGGCTATGTGTTCTACTAGCGTACCGATTCCTTTTCTCGTTTTTTGTTTTACATACCGGATGTTTTAAATCGTTTGAGTTACTAAAGGAAGTACATGCCGGGTTATCCATTCGACATGGTTTGTCATTCTATGTTCCTAAAATTGCATATTGCTTATGTTTCCATTTTCATGCATCGGTTTTGGATGGTTTATCCTAGATCGAGGATAAGCATCAAGTTTTGAAACTTCTTATTTGCTAAGTTTTGTATCAACTTGCACGCATGCATGTTTTCAAGATACCCCTTTATAGATTTCAATGCCCTAAACATTTTTGCCTTCTGCATCAAGTTAATTTGAAAACCCAGATGTTGTCAAATACGGGTTCGGAAAGTGAAAAACCCCCGTTTTGCTTTGATCTCCGTTTTGATCGTATTGTGGCCTTGCTTCGTGGAATGTGACCCCAAAAGTTGTTCCATATTGTTACCAGGTACTTGCCAGCATAATCGGTATAGTTGTTGGATAAGTAGATCTCTCACAGGAGACGTTTTCTTCGGTATAGTTGGGTTATATTTTGAGTACTTATCTTTAGTTATTAAGCTCTGATATTTCAAAAGAAAATGCTGAATGTCCATGAAAATATTTTGGCGCATCTCTATCTGTTTAATGCTCTCTGTAAAGCAATTATGGCTCTTAGTGGGTCTAATACACTTACTAAGGGTTGTGTACACGGGTCCGTACTGCTAGGGATTGATCCCCGTTGGCGTACCGACATATGATGTGGCTTCGGGGTTCTGCCCGTTGGAAGCCCGGTGATTGATCTCAGAGTGTGGTTCATCCCGGAGTCTCACCTGGGTTATGTTAATTTGATCTCGAAGTGTGGTTCGTCCCGGAGATCAAATAGCTTAGAGTAACTATGGAATGCGCTAATGGGCCCCAAGTAAAAGGTTTTTGGTTTCATGGAAGTGGATTTATGTTTTAAAATCTTCTATATTTACCGTACGACGTGGACTTTCTTCGTTTTGTTTATATGAACTGTTTGCAAAAATGCATGACCCACTAAGTGCACTAGTACCCAGCCCAAAATCTTTTCAAATGATTGTAGGTTAATAAACGGACGGACGTGATATGCGGATGAGGCGGGTTGGCTGTTCTCTATTTTTGTTTTAAAAGTATGTTACGTTCCGCTGTACGCTCTTAAGTGTGTATGTTTTGTGGCTATCGTCTAGAAACTAAGTTGAGTTCTATGATTATTATGTTTGAAGTATTTTAAGTTCAATTTGTTACGCTATGATTTCTCTATCGTTTTCTTTATTGCTTTTGATGGAGAGTGCGAGTAGTCGGCCACTCTTGGACGCTTGGTCAAAGCCCTCATGTAGTAGTCGATACAGTAACGACCTCATAAGCAGAGCTGGTTGGCCAACTCCTTTTGGCGAGCTAGACTCTCTGATACCCCATCATTTATTTGACTTGAGGTGTAGTAGGATGTTCCTACCCAAAATTGTTATTGGTTGTCCGATTGTTCAGCCCCCGTGATTGTAGTCGGTTGTATTCAACCAACGTGGCGTGCCGAGCTTTACGACACAAATTTTTCAAAGATGTGTTTGTTTGCTTATTTTCAGTTTCTATTTCTTTTTGGATTTATCCTTTTATAGAGGAGATGCTGCCCAATTTTTGGCATGTAAGTGAACCTCATACGTATATATAAGGTTTCCCCCTTTCTTCCCCGCTTCTTATTTCCAACCCCTAGTCAAACCCCGGCATCCGTGCCTTCCCTCTGAAATTGGGGCGTGATAGAATGGTATCAGAGCGGTTGATCTTAGCTCTGACATCTAGCTTTGTTATCTGATACCAAGAATGGTATTAGAGAAAGGGTCCTGATAAACGTGATGCTCTTAATTAAATTATGTTGTTGTTTTGTATACAACCATCCCCAGCTCGCTATCACACCTCCATGATTAAAGTAAGGTACGTTGTTTTAACAAGTTTTTATTTCAAAGTGCGTACAAGTATTCAAAGTATTTTCAATATTACGTTGGAAGTATGACACCATATGATAAGAGTTTTTAAAATTTGTTATATCGGGAATACGAAATGAGGTGATTGAATTTTGAAATATTGCCATGTTTGGGACTCTTGAAACCATATGGCTAAGTTTGAAAGAATGTTTATGATGAAAGATGACACCATATGACTATTGAAACCATATTGCTAAGTTTCAAATATTTCGTTGGAAGTATGACACCATATGATAAGAGTTTTTAAAATTTGTTATATCAGGAATACGAAATGAGGAGATTGAATTTTGAAATGTTGCCATGTTTGGGACTATTGAAACCATATGGCTAAGTTTGAAATAATGTTTATGATGAAAGATTGTATTGGATATACAAAAGAAAAGTTATGCGGTTTAAAGATATATATTGATGTGCATAGTTGATACCTGTGCAAAGGGGAAAGGAAATAGAATTGCGAATTGTTATGTGAAGGAATGAAGGTGTGATTCTATCGGAGGTTCGAGAGTGCCATGAGCAAGGATCATTATGGGATATGATGACTATTTGGTCTCATTAAACATGTTATGATGAAGTTGTGCTAGCTCGGGAAAAGAGTTATGAGGAAAAAGACTAATAATGGTCTTTGATCGAAAGGTTCAAATTTGGAGAAATAGAAAGTTCACCTTGTGAAGTATTATGGAATAACAACGATGAGGAAGAGTCTACGTTGGAACTACAGAATAAGATGTTAGTTCGGTATCCAGAGTTAAAAGACAAAGATATGAAATTTCGTGGACGAAATTTTTATAAGGAGGGAGGGATGTAATGACCAGTTTCTTCGTAGAATATTATTTAAAAATTCGTTAGATTTTTCGGTGAAGTTTGGAAAAAGTTAGACTTTGTTTGGACCTAGAACGGGATCTGACGCCTGTATTAAATCCGTTTTTCATATGCATTATATTCACATGATTTCCAAAATTTGAAAATGAATACTCTTTGTGAAGGATTTTTAAATGTGAGCCTGTAGGCTCTTAAATTTTTGAAAACGGATTTCAAACGATCAAGTTATGATTTTTAAAGTATTTTTCGACTAACGCTTATGTCAGCGATTGTGCAACCACATTCTTAATTACGTCAGCGTTGCGTATGCGATTGCGCAAGCGAGCTTCTGAACATCTATAAATAGGGGCCTAGGGCCTTCATTTTCAAACATTCATTTCAAGCTTCTCTTTGTGTTTACGGAAGAGCCGAGCAACTCCAGGTACGCTGCGAAAGCGCTGGAGGAGTGGGGATCGAGCCAGAAGGGCTCGGCGGCGGCGCCATTACGCTGCTGCCGGCTTACCACAGCCGACCAGCCTCCCTCGGTGCCTTCATTTTTAAATTTTATCTTTTTCTTGTTTTGATTCCTTCTTTTCGTAGATAGAATAGCGTAGAACTTGGGTCTCTAAAGGGACTAGGCGAGGAAACGGCCGGAGCCCGACCAAACCGGCCAAAACCGCCACCGCCTAGCTCATGCCGCCATCGTCGGTTGGCCGCCGATTTGGTGGCCGACGGACCACTTTTTGGCTATGGGCCCTTTTGGTTATGAGTTTCGGACTATGTGTTCTACTAGCGTACCGATTCCTTTTTCTCGTTTTTTATGTTTTTACATATCGGGATGTTTTTCGTCGTTTTGAGTTTCTAAAGGAAGTACATGCCCGGGTTATCCATATTCGACATAGCTTATCATTCTATGTTCCTAAAATTACATATTGCTTATGTTTTCATTTTCATGCATCGGTTTTGGATGGTTTATCCTAGATCTGAGGATAAACATCAAGTTTTGAAGCTTCTTCGCTGCTAAGTTTTGTATCAACTTGCACGCATGCATGTTGTCAAGATACCCTTTTATAGATTTCAATGCCCTGAACATTTTTTCCATCTGCATCAAGTTAATTTGAAAACCCGGATGTTGTCAAATATGGGATCGAAAAGTCGAAAACCCTCGTTTTGCTTCGATCTCCATTTTGATCGCATTGTTGCCTTGCTTCGTGGAATGTGACCCCAAAAGTTATTCCATATTGTTACCAGGTACTTGCCAGCATGATCGGTATAGTTGTTGGATCTGTAGATCTCTCACAATAGACGTTTTTATCGGTATAGGTGGGTTATATTTTGAGTACTTATCTTGAGTTATTAAGCTCTGATATTTCAGAAGAAAATGTTGAATGTCCATGAATTTTTTGGCGCATCTCTATTTGTTTAATGCTCTCGTAAAGCAATTATGGCTCTTAGTGGGTCTAACACACTTACTAAGGGTTGTGTACACGGGTCCATATTGCGAGGGATTGATCCCCATTGGCGTACCGACATATGATGTGGCTTCTGGGTTCTGCCCGTTGCCAGCCCGGTGATGGATCTCGAAGTGTGGTTCGTCCCAGAGTCTCACCTGGGTTATGTTAATGTGATCTCGAAGTGTGGTTCGTCGTGGAGATCAAATAGCTTAGAGTAACAATGGAATGCGCTAATGGGCCCAAGTAAAAGGTTTTTGGTTTCATGGAAGTGGATTTATGTTTTAAAATCTTCTATGTTTACCGTACGACATGGACTTTCTTTGTTTTGTTTATTTGAACTGTTTGCTAAAATGCATGACCCACTGAGTGCGCTAGTAATCAGCCCAAATTCTTTTCAAATGATTGCAGGTTAATAAACGGACGGACGTGATAAGCGGCTGAGGCGGGTTGGTTGTTCCCTATTTTTGTTTTAAAAATATGTTACGTTCCGCTGTACGCTCTTAAGTGTGTATGTTTTTTGGCTATCGTCTAGAAACTCAGTTAAGTTCTATGACTATTATGTTTGAAGTATTTTAAGTTTAATTGGTTACGCTGTGATTTCTCTATCGTTTTCTTTATTGCTTTTGATGGAGAGTGAGTAGTCGGCCCCTCTTGGACGCTTGGCCAAAGCCCTCATGAAGTAGTCGAGACAGTAACGACCTCATGAGCAGAGATGGTCGGCCAACTCCTTTTGGCGAGCTAGGCTCTCTGATACCCCATCCTTTACTTGACTTGAGGTGTAGTAGGACGTTCCTACCCCAAAATTGTTATTGGTTGTCCGACTGTTCAGCCCCCGTGATTGTAATCGGTTGTATACGACCAACATGGCATGCCGAGCTTTACGACACCAATGTTGCAAAGATGTGTTTGTTTGCTTATTTTCAGTTTCTATTTCTTTTTGGATTTATCCTTTTATAGAGGAGATGCTACCCAATTTTTGCCATGTAAGTGAACCTCATACGTATTTATATGGTTTCCTCCTTTCTTCCCCGCTTCTTATTTCCAACCCCTAGTCATACCCCGGCATCCGTGCCTTCCCTTGGGAATTGAGGCGTTACAGAATGGTATCAGAGCGGTTGATCTTGGCTCTGACATCTAGCTTTATTATCTGATACCAAAATGGTATTAGAGAAAGGGTCCTGATAAACGTGATGCTCTTAATTAAAATATGTTGTTGTTTTGTATACAACCACCCCCAGTTCGCTATCACACCGCCATGATTAAAGTAAGGTACGCAGTTTTAACAAGTTTTTATTTCAAAGTGCGTACAAGTATTCAAAGTATTTTCAAATATTACTTTGGAAGTATGACACCATATGATAAGAGTTTTTAAAATTTGTTATATCGGGAATACGAAATGAGGTGATTGAATTTTGAAATATTGCCATGTTTGGGATTATTGAAACCATATGGCTAAGTTTGAAAGAATGTTTATGGTGAAAGATGACACCATATGACTATTGAAACCATATGGCTAAGTTTCAAATATTACGTTGGAAGTATGACACCATATGATAAGAGTTTTTAAAATTTGTTATATCGGGAATACGAAATGAGGTGATTGAATTTTAAAATGTTGCCATGTTTGGGACTATTGAAACCATATGACTAAGTTTGAAAAAATGTTTATGATGAAAGATTGTATTGGATATACAAAAGAAAAGTTATGCGGTTTAAAGATATATATTGATGTGCATAGTTGATACCTGTGCAATGGGAATGGAAATAGAATTGCGAATTGTTATGTGAAGGAATGAAGGTGTGATTCTATCGGAGGTTCGAGAGTGCCATGAGCAAGGATCATTATGGGATATGATGACTATTTGGTCTCATTAAACATGTTATGATGAAGTTGTGCTAGCTCAGGATAAGAGTTTTGAGGAAAAAGACTAATAATGGTCTTTGATCGAAAGGTTCAAATTTGGAGAAATAGAAAGTTCACCTTGTGAAGTATTATGGAATAACAACGATGAGGAAGAAGCTACATGGGTACTAGAGAATAAGATGTTAGTTCGGTATCCAGAGTTAAAAGACCAAGATATGAAATTCCGAGGATGAAATTTTTATAAGGAGGGAGGGATGTAACGACCAGTTTCTTCGTAGAATATTATTAAAAAATTCATTAGATTTTTCGGTGAAGTTTGGAAAAAGTTGAACTTTGTTTTGACCTAGAACGGGATCTGACGTGTGTATTAAATCCGTTTTTCATATGCATTATTGTAATACCCCGAATTTTTGAGTATTAATTTTCGAAAATGAGAAGGAGTGTTACAATAAAGACGAGAATGAAAATGAACGTCTATAGTTGCCGATTTTGAGTAAATCGAAATTTTCTTAAAACTTTTTCGCATGAAATGAATTTTAATAATAAATAAATATGTTTTTAAGTATATGTGGGATACTATTACACTAAGGAAGAAAAAAGAAATATTTTCTCCTATTTGTTTCAGTATTTTCGAATCATATGTGGATATATGATTAAATTGTAATCAAGATCACTTTATTTTATGTGATGAGATGTTATTTTGTATATATAGGATATTAACAGGATAAGTATTACTCAAATAAAGAAAAATTACATCTTCTAGTATATAACCTATTATTTTCAAAATAATGAGGATATACATGGATGAATTGTGATTTAATTATGATCACTTTATTAAAGTGATGATGTGTGATATTAATTTTATTTGTATATGAGAGATATTTAATTTATATGATAAGGTTTGGAAAGACATAAAAGAGATAAAGTGATAAGGTTGGAAAATGACATTTATAAGATAAGGTTGAAAATGATATTTTTAAGATAAGTATAGCTATGATATTTTATAAAAAGATAAGATAAGGTTGTTACTAAGTAAGGATAATGTTTATCTCATAGAAAGGTTTTGTAATGTGATAAACATCATAAGAGATAAAATCATGTCCTTAGTTTATGTGATTTTCGAAAATTA
Source organism: Salvia rosmarinus (assembly GCA_036937905.1). NCBI lineage: Eukaryota > Viridiplantae > Streptophyta > Magnoliopsida > Lamiales > Lamiaceae > Salvia > Salvia rosmarinus. The sequence continues at coordinate 19,543 of JAODLM010000676.1, forward strand.
CTTATGATTTTATGTGATATTTGTATCAAATAATTTATTTAATTGCACAAGCATTTATACTTGATAAATATCATGATTTCAAGATCAATCTTATCTTATAAATATCATGTGAATTTCGAAAATTTTGATTTAGGGCAAGAATGGAATTTTGTAAATTTAATTCCTAGAAAACCCTAATTTTCGAAAAAGAGGGAATTAATGCTAGAATTATTCAAGGAATTTATGTTATGATACAAGAACATTACTTTTATGTAATTCTTCATTAAAATAATATTATTTATTAAAAGAATAAAGATTTGATGATTTAATCTTATTTTCTAATTATTAGCCGATAACTTCACTTTAGTACATAGAATTGATCTTAATTAATTTTCCTATAAATTATTCTATCATCTATGATCTATATTATGTCACATAGCTATTAAAATTTGTACCATGATTATTACATAAGTACCAAATAATTGTCTCATATGCAAGTGGAGGTGGCCGAAAATCAAGGTGATAAGGTATGAGTTGTAAATTTTTATTTTTATGCTAAGATATTTTATAAAGTCATGATTAATACACTTTATAAATTCTATAAATAGGAGCCCCACCCCTCCCATAACCATATAACCGAAAATAGGAGAAAAATAGGGAGAAAAAGATAGAGAGCATTCTCCAAAATTCTCTTCAACTTTAGATAGAAAAACGTTGCCGACGACGATCAAAACCGACTAGAAGGTTAGAAATCATACAACCCTTATTATTACATGAAAAATATTAGAAATTCATATATGACATGTTATGTTACATGCTTTCGAAAATTATGTGACATATAAGAAATATATGCTACATGATTAAGTTGTTTATTAAATATGTTTATATGATGTTATATGCATGTATTATGAATTTAATACAAAGTTAAGCATGATATAAGATTTTATGTTATGATCGAAATTACATATGAATCATATGTTGATGAACATGAATTTTAATTGTTGTTTTGAGCATGAAATGATAATAGTTAATATTGTTCAAGTATGTATGAATTAAATCATAATTTTTGAAAAAATATGGAATATTATGTAATGACAATTTCGAAAATCATAGAACATGAAATATTGATGTACAAGTTGTAAATGATGAATATTATGTCATAATATTGATATATGATGATGATAATATGTTATGTGAATTAATTAGAATTTTTAAAAAATATTAATGAAATTATACTATATTTTCGAAAAAAGTATGACATGAAGAATTATAATGTATGATATGTGGAAAGTTGAGACTTATGAGAATATGATTGTGAATACGTTAGAATTTGAGTATATATGTAAGATGAAAAGTAAAGTTTGTAATACCCCGCATTCCTGTAGCAGAGATTAGCTCTTACTTAGGAGCTTATGAGAAGGGCATTGCATCCTTAAGAAAGAGTTGTTTAAGCTAGAAGCTTTTATGTTAAGCTTCGTGTCGATAAAATAAATTTTAGATTTATTTGAGATAGATTTGAGTTAGAACCTAAGACAAGATTTTTAGGTCTTGTTTAGAGTCTTGAGATAATAGATACATGCTCAACGAAGTTTTGATTTCAGAGTTTTGTTCTTTGTTTCATACATTTGCCGATTAAACCCTAATCGTCGGCTACATGTCCAAAATGGTTTTCGAAACCAAAAATGTTTTTACAATCAAAGTTTAATGTTTATAATATGTTATTTGAGTTATAAAAGAAGATTTCAAGTAGAGAACATTTTATTAGAAATTTAGTTTTGAAATCGGAACGATATGGATTAATAGTATTCATTTATAACGTTAGTATTATTTATAAAGAAGTGTACATTTTGTAATTTCTAGAACATGATTATTCATCATGTTATAAAGAAAATGAAAATGGAGAATTTTAAAGAATTCTCTAGAATTTTGGAGAATTTTCCTCCAAATTAAAGAAAATGAAAATAAAATAAAATTTGTGGCTACATATATATACACATTTCAAGCCATTTTCTTCTTCATTTTCTCCAAATTTTCGTGCCTCACACACACACACACACTAAATTTTTGAAAATTTCATACTCCAATTTTAGAAGATCCAACCGTTGGATTTTCAATCCGTCTTCAATTAAGGTATATCTCAATCTCTAGAATACATTTATGGTTTGAAAATTTGAAAACATGAACTTATGATCATGTTATATTTTCGGTCATATGCTGAAAATTTTGAATGATTATGTGTTGTTTGATTAATTGTTAATATTATGATAGATTCGACGTCACGTATTGTTTCACGTTGAATTTGTAAAGCATATGTTTATTATTTTGAAAATCATGGAAATTTAGAAAAGAGCATGCTTGGATATTGAATTTATGATGTTGTTATGATTGAATTGTCATTATATACATATATTTGGATTGATATAAGCGTGTTTGGAACAAGAAAACGTTTGAAATCGAAACTATAATAAAAGCCCTATTATGGCGAAAACCTTAACTTCCATATTGATGGAATTTTGATTTTATTTGATCAATTTGACTTCATATTTGGACTCTATGATATAAATAAATCCTAAAATGATTTATTGGATTTTTCACGACGTATTCAAAACGGCAAAATTTTAGTTTGTCGGCGAAAATTTGTTTTCAATGCCAAGCTTTGATCCTTATATTTTGTTGATAAAATGATGATATTTAAAGATAGTTGAGCATGTATATAGGTTCGTTGGTGTTAGATGACGTCTCACGTGAATTTTCGACGTTAAACCTAAAGTGACGTCTTAAGGGGCCGTTGAAATTATGGCTAAGATGAGATGATTGAAGCTTGTTGTTGAGTCTTATATACTCATTTAGACATACGGTGATGATTTGATGAAGTATGGTATAAGTTGGTTGTTTTGGTATTGAAATGGCAATGCGTTTTATAAACGTTATTCTGCCGAAATTTCATTAGAATTTGTTTATATAAGATGTTAGAGGATGCAATGACCCAAGTGTTATTGACCATAGTGTCTTGATACCGAGAAGATATAGTCGTAGCGACGACTAAGATAAGTTATTTCGTGTTTGGTTCTTGATAAGCTTATACCGCTTTATGTCGATTAAGGACCAAGAAGAAGAAAGATATGAAAGACAAAAACTACAGTCGCCGAGGGACTGTCTCCAGGTGGGTATAAATATTTTTTTAATATGATATGCTTATGTTTTTATGTTTTCAAAATGAAATGAATTTCATTATGAGCAAAGTTTCAAAGTTAAATGACTTGCCTGTTTTGAGCATGAACATGAGCATGATGCATTACCTATCCACGGAAATGAAAGAAAGAAAAGAAAGAAATGATAAAAGAGTATGGCCGTGGCATGGTACCCTTCGGGTCCATCAACACGGTATGTTATGGTGTTGAGATTTACCGATGTCGGATAGCGACCCTTCGGTCATAGCGTGTTTGAGAAGGAGGCCTACTTCCAACACATAGAAAGGATCCGTGGATATGGGAAGAAAGTTATCGGCCGACATGAGAACATGCACATGCATATTTTATGATGATGCTATGAAATGAAAGCAAGTAAGTAAATGTTTATGTTTATTATGATGCATGCAGGTTATTTCACTAAAACCCCGTGGATTGCTAACGTTATGGCAAGTCAATTATATAGCCCTAAGGAAATGTTTTATGTTTTCGCGTATACCCACCGAGTGCATTTTGTACTCACGCCTGCATGTATTTCTAAACGCGTGCGGGTTGAGCTCGAAAGGATTACGGAATCGAATCTTGTGCAAAGGAGCTTCTAAATATTTGACTCATAATGATAATATTCAATTGTTGATATTGTTCATTAATGATTAACATGTTTTGTTGCCCGTAGAATTATGTCATCACACATAATTCTTAACCACACTTCTCGTTGTCGAACTTTGACCTTCACCTGCTTCTGTTATGTTTTCTTATGCTGAACCGTCTTACCTAATCTTGATGACGGATATTATTTTGTTGTTATGGTCTCGGTATCGTTGTTACGTTGCCGACTTGCTTATGAGAACATGGATTCATTGAAATGCCTCTGTGATCAAGGATTTACTTGAAAGTTCAGAATTATTTTGTTAGATCCAATAAGATGTATATCATATCTTGAAATGTTGTCGAACCATGCTTTGAAACATCGAAAGATTCTTATCATTGTTAAAGCATTTCTTGAATACATATATTCTTAGTATGGTTATCCTTTGTTATTATCCGCTACCAACCGTTGTTCTTCATTCGAACTTTTATTATGATTTGAGGACCTAGAATTAACCTTTGTCAAATTTATTTCACATCTTTGAAACATAAAGTTTTGATTGTTTCATGATAAAATTTAGGTCACACATTGTGATCGCTTTGAATCATTGGTCATATTTGAAGATATTGATTAAAGATTTGTTTCTTAACCCACGCCACGGTCCAATTACTTGACTAATTACTTGGTTAAGTAGTCGGTACATGACAGAATGGTATCGAGCGGTTTGAATTCGAACACGTGAGTCTTTGTCAACTTGTGCGGTTTATGCACAGTTTTGAAGTCTGAGCTTGTAAATCCTTGTGAACTTTTACACAGATGAGCATAGTTTTGAATTACGAACATGTAAATCCTTGTGAATCCTTGTGCGGTTTGTGCACCTTGAGCATGTGAATTCTTTTGAGATGACTGCTGTTGAAAATTTGAATCATGAGTCGCTTGTTTGACTCTATCTTGAGACTCTAAGTTTATAGAATCGATTGTTGATTACGATTTTAGAATATGAATTAAAGAACCGATTGTTCTTAAGAAGCTCGAAGATTCCGATTCCATCATCTCGAGCTCACCAGGTATGAGATTATGCTTATGATTATGATTATCACAAATGATGATTGAGTACATGCTTTATTGAATAAATTGCTATATGTGAATGTATGCCTGAAATAAGTTATTGATTTATGAGCTAAAGTTGAAAAGAAATTATGAGAAAAGATGAGATGGCAGAACAACATAAATATGTTTTCTGCAAGCTTTCGAGCATTCTTTTTATCTAGGATGGCGAGGACTGTCCGGATAGCTTGGAAGAGTATGACTCGTTTGTCGTTATTTCGTTGTCGATATATTGTTTATCGTCATTACGTTTGTCGACATTTCGTTTATCTTCATCAATAAAGATCAGAGAACGTTTCTATCCCTATACACCAGATGAGCAGTTTATCTAGAGCGAAATTTCTCGCTCAATTACATCGCTTATGAGAAAGGCATAAGAGTACAATACAACGGGACCCGATGGGATACTCCAGTTTATTCTATTGCTTAAGGAGTGGCGAGATTGGCCTCCAGATAATGATCGATGCACAAGCAAAAGAGGTAACCAAAGATAAAAAGTAACAAGAAGCTAGCGACCACTCCAGCAGTCGCTAGCCAGGCTGCGAGCTTGCTCCAGAAAGTTTAGTACCGAGACTAGCGACTGACCTAACGATTGCTAATCCGGCCTCTAGGCACCACGGCCTGATGAAATTTAGGGTTTTGACCCATCAATTATAAATACTCCGGATCATCCATTGGCACGTAACTCTCGTTTTCGCTAATTATTTTCCGCACTCCTAACTATCATCGCTTCTCATTATTATGAACACGTGAGTCCCTTTTGGTTCATTTTCCTCTATGGTGACTTTATCTCGCCCATTCATCAACTCCAGTTGGTGGTAACTTTTCGATTACTTAATGACAAAGAAAATGTTCAACCCATTAATAATAATCCTACCACCCCGAGTATAATGCTAGTACCCATGCTCTAAAATAAAGTTTTCATTTCAAGATATTCAACTAGCTATGCCTCGAGTATGATATATATTCTATACGCTTTGATCATTTTATCTCAACACCGAGATGTTTTCTATTGATCTAAATTGGTATGGTCAATCTTTCATATCTTTTGAGATTTCTATACTGATTCAGTTGTTCAATTTTTCCATGTTTTTGAAATTTCTCATTTGAGATTTGAAACTTCTCATTTGAGATTTGAGAAGGGACTCAAGCTAGTTTATCGAATGTCTCAAGAACTTTTATGTCTAAATCCAAGTTTTGCCAGTTGTTGGCACAACATAGCTACAGTCCTTAGATATCAATCAAATATCTTTTGTGACTGATTATGACATCCTTTACCTTGGAGTCATTCTTTTGTATTCATTTCCGATTGTGCTATTGATATGCTATCTCCTGAGATTGAGAAAGATTGTAAAGATGTCAGGCTACTATGAAGCCGTTGATGACAGTGAGGACAGAATCGCAAAGACGTAAGAAAAGAATGATGACGATGACAGTCTATCGTGAACATATGGATATATATATAAACTAGTGACGCCTATCGATATCTTATGATGCGATAGCATGCCTAAGAAGCTGTAACAATTGTGTTTTGCCGAGATGTTAAAGCACCTATATGCTTGAAAACCCAGATTTCAAAGTTTTCCCTGCTTTTTGTAAAAGTCCTCAAAGAGGAAATTTTTCTTCCTTTGATATATATGATAATTTTGCTATCCAGCTATGTTATTTTATTTCATAACCTTGCGATAAACAATTGCGAAGATCTTTGAGATATAAGCCTGTTTGTTGATTGAAAACTCTTTTCCCATTTTGGTAATCGAAACGCGTCTGCATTTTATATCCTTTGCAATGCAAGATGCCACCCGAAGAAGAAATCCTCATCTTGAAGAGGAAGAATAAGAAAGTTCTTTCTCCTAAGATTTCTATTATGTATAAAGCTGACGAATTAGCTCGAATATATGCCCTCGAGATAGTACGTTTGCATGGAGTGCTCATCTCAAGCACCTTAAACAAAGACTCCAAGTTTACATCTCGTTATGGACGAGTTTTTAGCAAGAGATGAGTACAAGATTGAAAATACATGCAACGACAACTACCAAGCAACGATTAATATGACGCCCTATGAAATCTCTACGGAAGAAAGCGTAGATCGCCGTTCTTCTAAGACGCGTGATTGGAGAAAGAAAAGTGCTTGGACCAAAAGCGAAATGGTCGTATTTGTACGACAAATCAAGAAAAGAATTCAAGAAGCTCATGATCGTTAGAAGTTCTACGCAGATAAAAGAAGAACATAGCTAAGTTTCGAAATTAGAGATAAAGTATTCGTGAAAGTATTTTCTTCCAAAGAACTACATCGCTTTGAAATCAAAGAAAAGCTCAAACCGAGATTTATCGGATCGTACGAAATCCAAGAAAAGAGTGGGCTAATCGCCTATAGATTAATGATGCCTTCAAGTTCCGAAAATATTTACGATGTTTTCCGTATGTCGCAGTTATGAAGATATGTGTTAATCTAAAACACATTGTACATCAATAGAACGTTGTTCCTGAACAAGATCTACGTTATGAAGAGAAACCAGAAATGCATCTTAGATCGAAAAAGAATGACAACTAAGGAAGGAATCAATTCCTTCAGTTAAGCTTGATTAAATCATCATGGTTTAGAAGAAGCGACATGGAAGCAAGAAGATCAGATGAGAAAGAAGTTTTCGTACCCTGAGTTCTAAATTTCGGACGAAATTTTTTAAAGGGGGGAATGTAATACCCGCATTCTCAGAAAGTGATTAGCTCTTAATTAGGAGCTTATGAGAAGGGCATTGCATCCTTAAGAAAGAGTTGTTTAAGCTAGAAGCTTTTATGTTAAGCTTCGTGTCGACGAAAATAGAATTTTAGATTTATTTGAGATAGATTTGAGTTAGAACCTAAGACAAGATTTTTAGGTCTTGTTTAGAGTCTTGAGATAATAGATACATGCTCAACGAAGTTTTGATTTCGTAGTTTTGTTCTTTGTTTCATACATTTGCCGATTAAACCCTAATCGCTTGGCTACATGTCCAAAATGGTTTCAAACCAAAATGTTTTTACAATCAAAGTTTAATGTTTATAATATGTTATTTGAGTTATAAAAGAAGATTTCAAGTAGAGAACATTTTATTAGAAATTTAGTTTTGAAATCGGAACGATATGGATTAATAGTATTCATTTATAACGTTAGTATTATTTATAAAGAAGTGTACATTTTTGTAAATTTCTAGAACATGATTATTCATCATGTTATAAAGAAAATGAAAAAATGGAGAATTTTAAAGAATTCTCTAGAATTTTGGAGAATTTTCCTCCAAATTAAAGAAAATGAAAAATAAAATAAAATTTGTGGCTACATATATATACACATTTCAAGCCATTTTCTTCTTCATTTTCTCCAAATTTTCGTGCCTCACACACACATACACACACTAAATTTTTGAAAATTTCATACTCCAATTTTAGAAGATCCAACCGTTGGATTTTCAATCCGTCTTCGAATTAAGGTATATCTCAATCTCTAGAATACATTTATGGTTTGAAAATTTGAAAAACATGAACTTATGATCATGTTATATTTTCGGTCATATGCTGAAAATTTTGAATGATTATGTGTTGTTTGATTAATTGTTAATATTATGATAGATTCGACGCTCACGTATTGTTTCACGTTGAATTTGTAAAGCATATGTTTATTATTTTGAAAATCATGGAAATTTCGAAAAAGAGCATGCTTGGATATTGAATTTATGATGTTGTTATGATTGAATTGTCATTATATACATATATTTGGATTGATATAAACGTGTTTGGAACAAGAAAAACGTTTGAAATCGAAACTATAATAAAAGCCCTATTATGGTCGAAAACCTTAACTTCCATATTGATGGAATTTTGATTTTATTTGATCAATTTGACTTCATATTTGGACTCTATGATATAAATAAAGCCTAAAATGATTTATTCGGATTTTTTCGCCGACGTATTCAAAAACGGCAAAATTTTAGTTTGTCGGCGAAAATTTGTTTTCAATGCCAAAGCTTTGATCCTTATATTTTGTTGATAAAATGATGATATTTAAAGATAGTTGAGCATGTATATAGGTTCGTTGGTGTTAGATGACGTCTCACGTGAATTTTCGACGTTAAACCTAAAGTGACGTCTTAAGGGGCCGTTGAAATTATGGCTAAGATGAGATGATTGAAGCTTGTTGTTGAGTCTTATATACTCATTTAGACATACGGTGATGATTTGATGAAGTATGGTATAAGTTGGTTGTTTTGGTATTGAAATGGCAATGCGTTTATAAACGTTATTCACTGAAATTTCATTAGAATTTGTTTATATAAGATGTTAGAGGATCTGATGACCCAGTGTTATTGACCATAGTGTCTTGATCGAGAAGATATAGTCGTAGCGACGACTAAGATAAGTTATTTCGTGTTTGGTTCTTGATAAGCTTATACCGCTTTATGTCGATTAAAGGACGAAGAAGAAGAAAGATATGAAAGACAAAAACTACGATCGAGGACCTGTCTCCGAGTGGTATAAATATTTTTTAATATGATATGCTTATGTTTTATGTTTTCAAAATGAAATGAATTTCATTATGAGCAAAGTTTCAAAGTTAAATGACTTGCTGTTTTGAGCATGAACATGAGCATGATGCATTACCTATCCACGAAATGAAAGAAAGAAAAGAAAGAAATGATAAAGAGTATGGCCGTGGCATGGTACCTTCGGGTCCATCAACACGGGTATGTTATGGTGTTGAGATTTACCGATGTCGGATAGCGACCCTTCGGTCATAGCGTGTTTGAGAAGGAGGCCTACTTACAACACATAGAAAGGATCCGTGGATATGGGAAGAAAGTTATCGGCCGACATGAGAACATGCACATGCATATTTTATGATGATGCTATGAAATGAAAGCAAGTAAGTAAATGTTTATGTTTATTATGATGCATGCACGGTTATTTCACTAAAACCCCATGCATTGCTAACGTTATGGCAAGTCAATTATATAGCCCTAAGGAAATGTTTTATGTTTTCGGTATACCCACCGAGTGCATTTTTGTACTCACGCGCATGTATTTCTAAACGTGCAGGTTGAGCTCGAAAGGATTTTGGAATCGAATACTGTGCAAAGGAGCTTCTCTAAATATTTGACTCATAATGATAATATTCAATTGTTGATATTGTTCATTAATGATTAACATGTTTTGTTGCCCAGAGAATTATGTCATCACACATAATTCTCAACCACACTTCTCGTTGTCGAACTTTGACCTTCACCTGCTGCTGTTATGTTTTCTTATGCTGAACCGTCTTACCTAATCTTGATGACGGATATTATTTTGTTGTTATGGTCTCGGCATCGTTGTTACGTTGCCGACTTGCTTATGAGAACATGGATTCATTGAAATGCCTCTGTGATCAAGGATTTACTTGAAAGTTCAGAATTATTTTGTTAGATCCAATAAGATGTATATCATATCTTGGAAATGTTGTCGAACCATGCTTTGAAACATCGAAAGATTCTTATCATTGTTAAAGCATTTCTTGAATACATATATTCTTAGTATGGTTATCCTTTTGTTATTATCCGCTACCAACTGTTGTTCTTCTTCATTCGAACTTTTATTATGATTTGAGGACCTAGAATTAACCTTTGTCAAATTTATTTCACATCTTTGAAACATAAAGTTTTGATTGTTTCATGATAAAAATTTAGGTCACACATTGTGATCGCTTTGAATCATTGGTCATATTTGAAGATATTGATTAAAGATTTGTTTCTTAACCCACGTCACGGTCCAATTACTTGACTAATTACTTGGTTAAGTAGTCGGTACGTGACAGTAATGGTATCGAGCGGTTTTGAATTCTGAACCTGTGAGTCTTTGTCAACTTGTGCGGTTTATGCACAGTTTTGAAGTCTGAGCTTGTAAATCCTTGTGAACTTTTGCACAGATGAGCATAGTTTTGAATTCTGAACATGTAAATCCTTGTGAATCCTTGTGCGCTTTGTGCACCTTGAGCATGTGAATTCTTTTGAGATGACTCTGTTGAAAATTTGAATCATGAGTCGCTTGTTCGACTCTATCTCGAGACTCTAAGTTTATAGAATCGCTTGTTGATTCCGATTTTAGAATATGAATTAAAGAACCGTTGTTCTTAAGAGAAGCTCAAGATTCGATTCCATCATCTCGAGCTCACCGGTATGAGATTATGCTTATGATGATGATTATCACAAATGATGATTGAGTACATGCTTTATTGAATAAATTGCTATATGTGAATGTATGCCCGAAATAAGTTATTGATTTATGAGCTAAAGTTGAAAAGAAATTATGAGAAAAGATGAGATGGCGTAACAACATAAATATGTTTTCTCGCAAGCTTTCGAGCATTCTTTTATCTAGGATGGCGAGGATCGTCCGGATAGCTTGGAAGAGTATGACTCGTTTGTCGTTATTTCGTTGTCGATATATTGTTTATCGTCATTACGCTTTGTCGACATTTCGCTTATCTTCATCAATAAAGATCGTAGAACGCTTTCTATCCCTATACACCGATGAGCAAGATATCTAGAGCGAAATTTCGCTCAATTACATCGCTTATGAGAAAGGCATAAGAGTACAATACAACGGACCCGATGGGATACTCCAGCTTATTCTATTGCTTAAGGAGTGGCGAGATTGGCCTCAGGATAATGATCGATGCACAAGCAAAGAGGTAACCAAAGATAAAAGTAACAAGAAGCTAGCGACCACTCCAAAGATCGCTAGCCAGTGCTGCGAGTCTTGCTCCGTAAAGTTTAGTACCGAGACTAGCGACGACCTAACGATTGCTAATCCGCCTCTAGCACCACGACCGATGAAATTTAGGGTTTCACCCATCAATTATAAATACTCCGGATCATCCATTGGCACGTAACTCTCGTTTTCGCTAATTATTTTCCGCACTCTAACTAACATCGTTCTCATTATTATGAACACGTGAGTCCCCTTTTGGTTCATTTTTCCTCTATGGCTGACTTTATCTCAGCCATTCATCAACTCCAGTTGGCTGGTAACTTTTCAGTTACACTTAATGACAAAGAAAATGTTCAACCCATTAATAATAATCCTACCACCCCTGAGTATAATGCTAGTACCCATGCTCTAAAATAAAGTTTTCATTTCAAGATATTCAACTAGCTATGCCTGAGTATGATATATATTCTATACAGTTTGATCATTTTTATCTCAACACTGAGATGTTTTCTATTGATCTAAATTGGTATGGTCAATCTTTCATATCTTTTGAGATTTCTATACTGATTCAGTTGTTCAATTTTTCCATGTTTTTGAAATTTCTCATTTGAGATTTGAAACTTCTCATTTGAGATTTGAGAAGGGACTCAAGCTAGTTTATCGAATGTCTCAAGAACTTTTATGTCTAAATCCAAGTTTTGCCAGTTGTTGGCACAACATAGCTACAGTCCTTAGATATCAATCAAATATCTTTTGTGACCGACATGACATCCTTACCTTGGAGTCATTCTTTTGTATTCATTTCGATTGTGCTATTGATATGCTATCTCCGAGATTGAGAAAGATTGTAAAGATGTCGCTACTATGAAGCCGCTGATGACAAAGGAGGACGTAATCGCAAAGACGTAAGAAAAGAATGATGACGATGATATCTATCGTGAACATATGGATATATATATAAACTAGTGACGCTATCGATATCTTATGATGCGATAGCATGCCTAAGAAGTCTGTAACAATTGTGTTTTGCCGAGATGTTAAAGCACCTATATGCTTGAAAACCCGATTTCAAAGTTTTCCTCGCTTTTGTAAAAGTCCTCAAAGAGGAAATTTTTCTTCCTTTGATATATATGATAATTTTGCTATCCAAATATGTTATTTTATTTCATAACCTTGCGATAAACAATTGCGAAGATCTTTGAGATATAAGCCTGTTTGTTGATTGAAACATAAAGTTTTGATTTTTTCATGATAAAAATTTAGGTCACACATTGTGATCGCTTTGAATCATTGGTCATATTTGAAGATATTGATTAAAGATTTGTTTCTTAACCCACGTCACGGTCCAATTACTTGACTAATTACTTGGTTAAGTAGTCGGGCTGTGACAAAGTTGGTACGCGATGAAGTTAGTTATGAAATTAAGGTTCGTATGTTACGCGGAATAATGTGAACTAAAGGAAAGAATGAAAGGATGGGATGTTATATCTCTTTGAGACGCGACGAACATAATAGTGATTAAGTATGATAATAGGATCCTTAACGTTAAAAGGATTGATGATGATAATGAGTCCATTGTTTCGGATCGATGATTATCAGAAAAGTATAGCGATGTACTAAACCTCGTTTCTCATGTTGATAAGGTCCGGCTCGAAGGTGAAAGGAAAATGGAAAATAAACTAGTGACGTAAGAACTATAAGTTCTCGAGGTAGGCACTCTTTTCAAAACAAATTACGAGCTTCTTGGAAAATGATTTTTCGAAAGTATTTACTGTTATTACTTTACTGCTTTCTTATTCTGCAAATGATGAGATACGATATTGTCTGCCAAAAAAATGTTTTATGTTTTGTATATGTCCATTCAGGTTGCCTGGGGCAACAGGAAAGATTACGAATTCGGATCCTAGGCCAGAGGAGATGGGGAAATCCTAGCTAGGATTGTGTACACATGAGCTTCTGAACCGCCGGTTGCGGTCAGTCGTGCGTCCGGGTGAAGGGAGGCCTCCCTCCCGACTCGTTATCCATAGCCGACTTGGAATATACGTGATGAGAAAATTGTGACGACCCGACTTCCCAAGGAAGTACGGATCATATGGATCCTCACCGGTATGAAAAAGCAGTGGATATAAACATAGCTAATCAATACAATTAACCATTTAACTACTCAATAAGCATAGAATAAAAAGGGATAAGCTATTCAATACCAACTCAAGTCATAGAAGGACTCGTCAAAAGGTTCAAGGTTCAAATATAACCCAATCATGGCACAATTCAAGGAACGAGGTACGACCTCAAGTTCAATACGGTATGAAAACAGTTATAATCAAGACATCAAAATAATATCATGGCAGCAATAATGTGTGGACATGCATATGACGATGCATGCCCAAGGTTCTAGAAATCTCTTCTAATTAAGCAACAAAACAACTGCTACTCTGCACCACCTCGCACCCATCATCAATCCTCGCTCAACCTGTACATCAAAAACGAGATGCAGGGTTAAGTACAAAAGTACTTAGTGGACTCATTGCCGAAAACATTTTCTTTGTCAAAAGTTATTAACTGCCCACAATAGCGCATGAGGATTTTAGTTAAAAGACTCATGCCTATCAAACATTTTATCATTTCTCAAAAGCGTCAGGCCTGACTATTTCATTCACGTTGTTCCATATCTGATCATTCATTCATTCATTCATTCGCGCACTATGGAGGTGGCCACCTACACATAGTCACCGTGACCGGTCGAGGTAGCTAACCTTAACACACAGTCACAGTGTACACAATCCAAGTAAGTCCTCAACTAAGTTGGATCCGATCGTTACCCTTTTTTAACTTTGGTGGACCAACTCATTCACATACCACATTGGATATGCCAATCAATTCTCATTCCACGTTGGATTAACTAACCTTAGATATGATCACAACAAAACATAAAACATTTGGCAGTCAATAACAGTTCATGTGATAATATTTCATAAAGCTTTTGTAAATCATGCTTTGAGATAGATATGCATATCATTTTTGTTTCAAGAGAGCCCACCGCTAGTTCGGGTTAGTAAGTTTAAGTGGGCGGGTGTGATTGTTCTTCCTCACGAATCGCACCATCAAACCCTTCATAAGAAAATAACCATTCTTAGATTCTTTCTATTGATCGAATGTCGCTTATAAATTACGACTTAAAGTTCCCAATTAGGTTTCTTTATGATTTCATGTGATTGTTTTAAGATAATTTCTATTATCTTACATTCTCAATTCCCAAACTATATTACTTCATTATTCATAGATGAACTTCAACTTACGAATCACATACCCGAGTCTATCCTCGACTCTTAACCTTAGTGTTACTCTAAACGTTATTACGTTATAGATTGTCGGTAATCAAGTTATGATTGGTAAATTAGATATTCTCAAGTCACCAACTAGACTTAACAATTGTAGTTACGCCCCAGTAAGTTATGCTTGACGACTTGTCATATTAGCATGACAAATAAATGACGAGTCTCGACTTATGATTCAGTGAGCACATGCTATCATGTAAGTAAGTACTTTAGGAATAGATGAAGTGCTTCGTGAATATTAACTCGACTTTTTGAGAGATAAGGATCGACATCTTATGTTCGAATCTTTGCTTATACATTACGACATTGTTTATTTCTCTTAACTCGCTCGGGATTATATAAGTTGTATAATCGCTATTCGTTGTCGAGTTGTCTTAACGCCAATCTAATATCGTATTAGATTATTGTTGTTGAGTATTTAACGTTGTAACCCGGCTTTTGGTTTCTTTAACTTAGGAACTCACGTTTGAGTAGCCTATTATTAATAGAAAACCCTAATTTGTGTCTAACTTCAATTCTCGTTAATTCCTTCTTAAGTTATCGAAATTGCTCGATTTCTTTTGGATTCTCGTACATATAGTATTATGTTGTTTACGTTTAGGGTTTTGTTTGTCGGTATACATAAACATAACCATTCAACACCAAACAATACCATACACAACATAAATTATACTAAAGCATTAGAAAACCCTAACTTCTAACATAATGCAAAACTATTGTGTATGTGTGTATAAGTGTTCCATTCATTCATCACAATCACAACCATTCATGCCAAGCTTATAACCTAACTATCATAGTACCATTTAACATAGAATTAAACCCATACTTAGCCATTTTGTTACGTTTTCGATAATTAACAACAATTAGCATATGTATCCAATAAATTCCAATAAAATCATGTTATACTCCTATCATACTATAGAGTTTAATTTCCAACTCAATACCATCAAATAAAATTATAAATCATGGGCAAACAAGCATTTTATTTTCGGTATTTATAATTTATTGAACATTGGTGTTCAATAATTTCCACAAAATCATATCATGCTTATATCATGTACTAAACATGAAATATCATCTCATATCATACATTAAAATTTAAACCTGCTTTTACCATATAATGATTTTGGTAATCACCATATATATATATATATATATATATATGCATATTCAATAAATTTCATTCACTTCACCATATGTTTATAATATGCAATAAACATGTAATATTAACATTAAACATCAACCAATATTTATAATATCACATATCATATTATTCTCAACAACTAAAAATCAAAAAAATCCTAAAATATATATATAAAGTTTCGGCCTTTTCACAAAAATAGGAGTAGTGTTTCAAAAATTTCAAGATTAATATATGATGTTCATATCATATATTAAACACTATATCTCAACTATTTTTCAACAAATAAAACCAAACAATGGCTTAAAAATACTTAAATAAATTCTGCCCATTTTTGAAAAATAGGAGTAGTGTTTCAAAAATTTCAAGATTAATATATGATGTTCATATCATATACTCAACACTATATCTCAACTATTTCTCAACAAATAAAATCAAACAAAATACAAGAAAATTCCAAAAATATTCTGAAAATTACCATATTTATTATAAATGCTCCTAATACATCTAAAAGCAACAATATCAAATAATATTCACAAAAGCATGCTTTATAACATATAAAAGAAATAAAGCATAAATCAAAAATATCAAACATGCTCCAAAAATTCTCAAAATGTAAATAAAGCCCTAGAACATCATTCTAAGCATTTTTCTTTCATAGCTTCGAGCATTTGATGGCTCAAAAGTCACGAAAAAAATGAGAAGCAAAACTAGGGTTTTTCATGAAATAATTTAAGAAAAATCTAAAAAAAATTCTACTCAATTATAAACGAAGAGAATGATGAATGCTACCTTTTTATGGTCTTATAATAATTATTTGAGGGTTGGAAAGGTTTGGAAAGGGGATTAAAGATTAAAAACTTGAAGAACAAAAGAGAGAATTTGAATTTAGAGAGAGAAAATGGGGTTCCAAAGTATGAAGGCTGTAATGGATGACCACACACTTTTTTGGCAGCCTAAAGGGCTGTAATTAACCCATTTGGGGTGGTCTTGGTGGTAGTTGGGAGGAGGATTGGTCAAATTACCCGATTTGACATGTTAATACCGACTCTTTAAGTTTTAACGCGCTTTCGATTGATTTCTCGTAACCTTAAGGTTTTATTTATTAAATAGCTTTTAAAAGACTTATTTCAATGTTTATAATAATTTCATGAAGCTCGGATGGCGTCCGATAAGTCAATTCCGAGTTATCGCGAAAAAACAGCGTTCGGCGATTAAATTATGCTCATTCGAAATTCTATTGAATTCTTGAGATTTCATAATTTATTTGAGTCTTATAAATCATTTCTTATTGATTTAGACCCTTTTTCGAGTTTCGGGTCGTTCGGATCAATTTAGAGTTTTCCCGGTATATTTTCCCGGCGTTCGGTTAAGTTCTTCAGGAATTTCTTTCAGAAATTGAATCTTATAATTTCTAAATTCAGAATAATATATTCCTTCATGATTTTGATTGTTATCATTAATTATCATGATTAGCATGGACTGGAAGTTGATCCGGCTCGTAAATAGTACTTTTGAGACTAATCAGGCAAGCATGCCCGAAAATTCTCATTCTTTGGCTTCTCACATGTTTTCATGAGAGGATTCTAGAAATAAAATCCTTTTATCGAGATTCATTCTCGATCTTTCATTCTATATTCAGGCTATTCAGAAAACCCTAATCCGGTAGGACTAGTCACTAGTTTTTTATTTCTCTAGTTTTCGATCTTCGAATCGATTCTAATTCGTTTCGTTGTTTACCTTAAACATAATTAAGGTCTAAGCACCACAATTAATTGCTTTAAACATCACTAATAAAAGTTTTAAATTTTTTGGGTTATTACAAAAATGCTTGGCCAAGCGATTTTGAGAAATGATGAAAATGTTTTAGTAAGAACAAGGCCATTTCAAATAAAACCCTTATGTCTTACTGTGATGAGGGCAGTACAATATTTCGTAAAGGAAAGTAAAATGTTTTCGGCATGTGTCCATTGAGTACTTTGTACTCAGCCCTGCATGTTTGTTTTTAAATGTGCAGGTTGAGCTGGTAATGGAACAGAGCGGGAGTTGAGCGGAATCTTTTGTCAACGTAGTATAAAGCATCTTTTTGGTTCGCCTTGAGAATGCATCTTCATAAGCATGTCTCACACGTTTATTCCACTTCCAAACTCTTGAAACTCTTTTAAATTTTGTTACTATGTTAAGATCTTGAATATCTTGTTGAAACTTTGTAAAAGTTACTGTTTGTCCAAACCTTCGTATCAACTCTTTATATAAGTTATTTTGCTCCATCCGTAATCGCGTTCATGCTTGGTAACAACCATATTTCTTCGTAGATAAAATGAGTTGAAAACCTTATTCTTTTACATTTACTTAAACCAAACCCAAGTCGCAATCCGGTAAGGTGGTCTTTAGAATTAGCCGAACCGGGCTGTGACAGAGTGGTATCAGAGCAGATCGTTTGCTTTGAACCAAAAATATTCTTTCTATCCAAAAGCCTGGCTTGAATCACTAGACTTTTATGAAGCAGTCATCACCGCTCAACGCTCCTGTTCATCACGCTCAACCAGCAAGGAAAAGTGGTTTCTGATGTTTTCAAATGAAAAGGGATGGTTTTAAAAAGTTTTGAAAAGTTATGTTACAGTTTTGAGAAAATTCAAGTGATGAATGTTTTGGACATGCCGTTGAAAGAAAAAGTGAATAGCTTTGAATTTTGATAATTCATTGATGATAAGATAAACTGTAACACCCTAAATTCATAATTTAAAAATGCTATATTTTCTTAAATAAAATAGCTAAAACGAAAGCATGTCATTTTTATTTTATTTTTAAAATATATAAAATCTCTTGAATAAAATTATCAAATAATGAATCCAACAAACTCAAGTCTAAACTTTGCAAAAGAACTGACGCCAACCAACGACCCAAAGAAAACTACGTAAGGCTTAGTAGCATGAGATAAGTTGAAGTTCTAATAACTCAAATCCAACAACTATAATAAAGGAAAAGAATTTAAACAAAAAAATAACACAAGTCTTGGAAGGAATTAAAAGCGACAAGACACCACTAGGCACACCCACACCGTCACGCCGCTCCATGATCAACGACCGAAAATATTTTAGATAAAAGGGGTGAGCACAAAACGCACTCGGTGGTGGGAACAAGGAATATCATTAATTTATTTGTCAAAACGTGTATATATCGCAAGAAAGTAATAGTCGATCATATTCAACCTCACCAGCTTAAAATTCCTGCCACACAAGCAATGATACGCCACACAGGCTATGATTCGCCACACAGGCTATGCCACACAGGCAATGATACGCCACACAGGCTATGATTCGCCACATAGGCTATGATTCGCCACACAGGCTACGCCACACAGGCAATGATACGCCACACAGGCTATGATTCGCCACACAGGCTATGCCACACAGACTATGATACGCCACACAGGCTATGATTCGCCACACAGGCTATGATTCGCCACACAGGCTATGTCACACAGGCAATGATACGCCACACAGGCTATGATTCGCCACACAGGCTACGCCACACAGGCAATTGATACGCCACACAGGCCATAATACACAAGCAATAATACGCCACACAGGCTTTCACCATGGATGTAACAAAACCCAACAATGATTATCATCATAAACTTACAGATAAAGTAAATTCCATAATAAATATGTTTATTCCAAATAACATATTTGCAAGTTAAAGATGATTTCACCCACCTTATTTTGTCGAGCACAACAAATCAAAATCAACTCAATTCGGGAACGAGGGTCCTAGTTGCACCACACCTAATTTAATAAATACAAAAGTATTGTAAGGGTCTATAAAAACTCTTAAAGGCAATTTCTTAAGAAGAAGAAAAATATTTTTACAAAATCAAAGGACCAATTTGTTTTAAAACATGCTAGCTTAACATAAAGGTACTGTTCTTGAGAAACTTTAGGATCAAAATATTATCTATAATTTTTATTTTATTTTGCATACTAGTTAATCGATTTTAATAATCAACGCTTACCAAAATAAAATGAATTAACTAATTGGAATTATAAAGAAAACCCAATATTTAACCACAATAAATAAAAATAAAATTTAGCAAATTGCTTGGTCAAAACTTTTAATTCCGTGAACATCTACACTATATATATAACCTTGCCATTTAATTGAACTTGCATATTACGTGAACCATATACTAATTACTATGCTTAAGTAAATAAGAACTAAATACACGTATATATATATATATATATATATATATAAAAGTACATGGACCACATCTATATTATTAGGCATTAATTAAAAAAAACGCCATCGAACTTCTTGATTGAAACAACTAAATACAATTGACTCAAATATTTTAATTAAACAAAAGCAAGAACCCAACACTTATTTAAATCTTGTAGTAGCTGTTTTTTTTAATAGATCAAACCACCAATGAATTTTTGAAAACATAATAAAATAAATAATTATACCATAAAGATGTTCACAACATGATTTCAAAATGTCAATATATAAATTTTGCTTTCACATAATCAAAACAAAAGCATTAGCCCACCTTTCTTTAATAGTATGTTACAGATCGTAACAATAATATATATGTATATATATATTAACCAATCCTACAACTTAGTGTACAATACTCTTCTTTGTTACTTATACTCTCCATCAATTCAAAATAGGAAACAAAATTGTATATTAGGGGCCGTGAAAGAGTTGGCAGATTCATAGTTAAAAGTGAAACAAATTTAATAAACAAACAAATAACAGAGAAAAGTCAAGGAAAAAAGAAAAGAAACACTCACAATGTTGACTTTAACAATCCAAAATTGCTGAGAAGATGGTAGGAGGAAAAAAATTTCAATATTCAAAAGTTGTGGAATGGCGTGCATGTGTGTGCGTCTGTGTGTGCGCGAATGTGTATGTTTGTGAAGTATGCAGTGTGTGTGTTTTTTGTTGTGTGCGTGCGTGTGTGTTTATGTTTATAATATATATATAAATATGTTGTGTGTGCATGTATATATATATATATAAAACCCTAATCAAATCCTAATCATATTGAAACTCTTGTTAGTCAAAACTTAATCCTACATAAATATAAAATAGAACTTGGGCTCAACAAAATAATATTCTACAAAGCCCAATTTGAGAATAAATAATACTTTGATATTTATATAAGCCCAAACTTATTTGAAGGCCCTAAAATAAATTGTGAAGTTCGTTTTCTAGCTAGGGACACAACTACGGACTCCCTCAAGTCCAATACAAATTCTAGCACGTCAAATACTCACAAATCCAACACAAAAGATTTAAATTTAAAACAAATTAAATCAAGCAAAAAGTGGGCTATAACCCTACCCACTTAAAAAATTTCGTCCTCGAAATTTGTCTTACCAGTGCTATTAGGACGGGTACTTAGCTAGAATTCCATCCTCACGCTCCCAAGTCGCCTCGTGGCCTTGGTGACTCCACTGCTTTAATTAAGGCCACACACCGATTCTTTAACTCGTGGATTTTTCGATCTAAAATCGCAATGGGTTCTTCCTCGTAGGTTAAACCTTATTGCGATATACCACCATAAGACACCACACGACTCGGGTCATGCATATACTTCCTCAACATCAAACATGAAAACATTATGCACGGATGACAGCTCATGCGATAACGCCAAACGATAGGCAACATCTCCAATCTTTTCCAAAATCTCAAACGGTCCAATGAAGCGAGGTCTTAACTTTCATTTCTTACCAAATCTCAAAACTCCCTTCATTGGCGCTACCTTCGAAACACTTTATCACCAACTTCAAAATGCAAATCTTTTCTTCTTTTATTAGCATAAGACTTTTGTCTATCTTGAGCAATTTTTATCCTATCTCGAATTTTCTTGACAACATCAACAGTTCTTACAACCATCTCGGGTCCCAAAATTTTTCTTTCATCTATTTCATCCCAAAAGACAGGTGATCTACATTTTCTCCCATAGAGTGCCTCATAAGGAGCCATACCAATACTGGAGTGGTAACTATTGTTATAAGCAAACTCTATCAACGGCAAGTGTGTCTCCCAACTTCCTCTAATATCCAAAACACAAGTTCTTAACATATCTTCCAAAGTTTGAATCGTCCTTTCTGACTGGCCGTCTATCTGAGGATGATACGCTGTTGAAAACTATAACTTTGTACCCAAAGCAAGGTGTAGACTTCCCCAAAACCTCGACGTAAAACGTGGGTCTCGATCAGATATAATGGATGTCGGTACCCCATGAAGTCGAACTATCTCCCGAACATATAACTGTGCAAA
Organism: Salvia rosmarinus; assembly: GCA_036937905.1. NCBI lineage: Eukaryota > Viridiplantae > Streptophyta > Magnoliopsida > Lamiales > Lamiaceae > Salvia > Salvia rosmarinus. Next base: position 41,902 of record JAODLM010000676.1, read on the forward strand.
CTTGTCCATCGAAAATGTCATATGCATTGGTACGAAATGCGCTGACTTAGTCAAACGGTCAACAATCACTCAAATTGCATCATTACCTCTCAAAGTTCTTGGAAGTCGAACTACGAAATCCATAGTGATGTGTTCCCACTTCCACTCTGGTATCTCTAAGGGCTTTAACAACCCTGATGGTCTTTGATGTTCAGCCTTTACTTGTTGACAAGCCAGACATCGCTCCACATACTTTGCAATTGACATTTTCATGCCATACCACCAAAAACTCTTCTTTAAATCTTGGTACATCTTGGTGCTACCAGGGTGTGCTGTGTACACAGTTCGATGTGCCTCATCCATTATCTATTTTCTCAACTCCTCATCCACTGGCACACAAATTCTCTTATTATAAGCAAGTGTCCCATCATGCAGAACTGAAAATCCTCTTGGATCATCAGACACCTCCTTAGCTAGCATCCTTTGTAGGAACTCATCATCCTTTTGAGCTTCTCGAATTCTATCTCGCAACGTCGGACGTACTACCAAAACTGAGATAATAGCATCCGCTTCTTCCGGTGTGGTCACTACTTCAAGACTCAATCTTTCAAAATCTTTCACTAACTCCTCTTGTTGAGTTAACCTTCTTATAGGATTTGCATCCATCCTTCTGCTAAGTGCATCTGCCACAACATTTGCTTTTCCAAGGTGGTACAAAATCTTACAATCATAGTCCTTAACCAACTCCAACCACCTTCGTTGTCTCATGTTTAGCTCTTTTTGCGTGAAAAATTATTTCAAACTCTTGTGGTCAGTATAAATCTCACACTTACCCTCATAAAGGTAATGTCTCCAAATCTTCAAAGCATGAACTACTACTGCCAATTCCAAATCATGTGTAAGATAATTTAGTTCATGTAGCTTCAACTGTCGAGATTCATAAGCCACCACTTTTCCTTCTTGCATTATTAGCACACATCCTAAACCATGTTTCGACGCGTCACTATAGATTATGTATTCCTTAGAACTATCAGGGATAGTCAAGACTGGAGCAGTTACCAACTTCTCTTTTAATATTTGAAAGCTTCTTTCGCACTTCTCTGTCCACTCAAACGGTATTCCTTTCCGTGTCAACTGAGCGAGTGATCCTGCAATCCTTGGAAAAACTTCGATAAATTTTCTATAATATCCTGTCAGTCCAAGAAAACTTCGTATCTCCGCAGCGCTTGTCGGCACTTTCCAATTACTTACAGCCTTAACGTTTGCTGGGTCCACTTCAATTCCTTCTGATGTCACCACGTGTATAAGAAATCCAATCCGATTTAGCCCAAACTCACACTTTGTAAACTTGGCATACAATTTTTCTTTCCTTAGTATCTCCAAGATTGTGCGTAGATGCGACTCGTGCTCTTCTTGATTTTTTTTTTAGAGTATCTCAAGATGTCATCGATGAAGACGATCACGAACTTATCCAAATATGGATAAAACACTATATTCATCAAATCCATAAAAACTGCGGGACATTGGACAATCTAAGAGGCATTACCACAAACTCATAGGGAGCATATCTTGTCCTAAAAGCCGTCTTTTGAATATTATCTTCCTTCACTTTCAATTGATGATATCCAGATAGTAGATCTATCTTTGAGAAAACTCATGCACCTTGTAGTTGATCGAAGTGGTCTTAAATTCTCGGTAGATGATACTTGTTCTGTAAGTTGATTCAAGTCTCGATAATCGATACACATCCTCATGCTACCATCTTTCTTCTTTACGAACAATACTGGTGCTCCCATGGTGAACCACTCGGTCGAATATACCCTTTATCCAATAATTCTTGTAACTGCGTCTTCAACTCTTCTAACTCCTTTGGCGTCATTTGGTATGGAGCCTTAGAAACTGGTGCTGCTCCGGGCACAAGGTCAATGGTAACCTCCACTTGTCGGTTCAGTGGTAAATCTGGTATTTCTTCAGGAAACACATCGATAAAATCTCGAACCACTTCCACATCCTCTATTGTTGTCTCCATCGATGTTGACCCCAATACATTTACCCAGAACCCTTCGCACTTTTCTTTTCTTAACATCTTCACTGTTTTCATTGCAAATATTATCTTCAGTGGTTTTTAGATCCTTGCTCCGTAGAATGTAAACTCATTCTCTTTCGATATTTGAAAAGTCATTTCTCTCTCATGGCACCTTATAGTGGCGTAATTACTACTTAACCAGTCCATCCCCAAGATAAAATCAAAGTCATGCATCTCTAAAGCATAAACATCCCTCGATAATGTTTTTTTTTCCTCCCAACACGATTTTCACACTTTCTACCATTGTATTAGGATGTCCTTCAGGGTCCTCTTCCTCTTCGGGATCGTCATCATATTCTTTTATTCCCTCATTCTCTTGAGGTACTTCCATATTCTGTTGTGGGAATGGTGACACGGGACCTTCGTCATCTTCTATAATTGTGATGCCACGAAAAAGATCGTTACATCTACGAATTAAGGTGGCCATGTAATCCTCACAATTGATTTGATGCTGACCATTCTCCAAGACTGTGTCTCGATCTATAAAGGTCTTTCCAACAATAGCATTAACTTCATTAGGTGCCAGGTAAATGACACTAGAGAAAGCTTCATATTCAGGTATTGGTGGTTCGTGAGTAACAATCTTCCATCACAACTCTCTTCAAGCTACAAGTTCTCTACGACGCCTAGATTGAGATTTCAAGTACGTTGCCAGAATCGGACTAGGACAAGTGCATGCTCATAAACTGGAGGTATATTATAGTCATTCTCCATCTAACCTACACAAGTGATGCCTAATAATCAAGCAGCTAGGTTCATTCTAATTTTGAGGACAAATAAGTAAAAATTTCAATCAACTCATGCTCAAGTTCAACAATAATTTTCACAAAAGGATGCACAACTCTCACATAATGCCACATACAAATCTTCACCACATTTCGTAATATTTGAGAGAGAATCTTCGTTAATAAGTGCTCACCAAAATACTTTATCATATCAAAGCAATGTAAATTACCTCGATCAGGAGCGCGTGTCGGGAATGGGTGGTGCCATTTGTCATAACACATCATATAACAAATTATTCAAAATTTTAAAGTCTACAGAAATGTAGACCCGCTCTGATACCACTAAATGTAGCACCCTAAATTCATAATTTAAAAATGCTATATTTTCTTAAATAAAATAGCTAAAGCGAAAGCATGTCATTTTTATTTTATTTTTAAAATATATAAAATCTCTTGAATAAAATTATCAAATAATGAATCCAACAAACTCAAGTCTAAACTTTGCAAAAGAACTGACGCCAACCAACGACCCAAAGCAAACTACGCAAGGCTTAGTAGCATGAGATAAGTTGAAGTTCTAATAACTCAAATCCAACAACTATAATAAATGAAAAGAATTTAAACAAAAAAATAACACAAGTCTTGGAAGGAATTAAAAGCGACAAGACACCACTAGGCACACCCACACCGTCACGCCGCTCCATGATCACTGACATGAAAATATTTTAGATAAAAAGGGGGTGAGCACAAAAACGTACTCAGTGGTGGGGAACAAGGAATATCATTATTTTATTTGTCAAAACGTATATATCGCAAGAAAGTAATAGTCGATCATATTCAACCTCACCAGCTTAAAATTCACGCCACACAAGCAATGATCGCCACACGCTATGATTCGCCACACAAAGCTATGATTCGCCACACGGCTATGATTCACCACAAAAGCTATGCCACACAGGCAATGATACGCCACACAAAGCTATGATATGTCACACAGCTATGATTCGCCACACAGTGCTATGATTCGCCACGGCTATGATTCGCCACACGTGCTATGTCACAGGCAATGATACGCCACACGGCTATGATTCGCCACACAGCTACGCCACACGTGCAATTGATACGCCACACGTGCCATAATACACAAGCAATAATACGCCACACAGGCTTTCACCATGGATGTAACAAAACCCAATAATGATTATCATCATAAACTTACAGATAAAGTAAATTCCACAATAAATATGTTTATTCCAAATAACATATTTGCATGTTAAAGATGATTTCACCCACCTTATTTTGTCGAGCACAACAAATCAAAATCAACTCAATTCGGGAATGAGGGTCCTAATTGCACCGCACCTAATTTAATAAATACAAAAGTATTGTAAGGGTCTATAAAAACTCTTAAAGGCAATTTCTTAAGAAGAAGAAAAATATTTTTACAAAATCAAAGGACCAATTTGTTTTAAAACATGCTAGCTTAACATAAAGGTACTGTTCTTGAGAAACTTTAGGATCAAAATATTATCTATAATTTTTATTTTATTTTGCATACTAGTTAATCGATTTTAATAATCAACGCTTACCAAAATAAAATGAATTAACTAATTGGAATTATAAAGAAAACCCAATATTTAACCACAATAAATAAAAAATAAAAATTTAGCAAATTGCTTGGTCAAAACTTTTAATTCCCGTGAACATCTACACTATATATATAACCTTGCCATTTAATTGAACTTGCATATTACGTGAACCATATACTAATTACTATGCTTAAGTTAATAAGAACTAAATACACGTGTTATATATATATATATATATATATATATATATATATATATATATATATATATATATATATAAAAGTACATGGAGCACATCTATATTATTAGGCATTAATTAAAAAAAACGCCACCGAACTTCTTGATTGAAACAACTAAATACAATTGACTCAAATATTTTAATTAAACAAAAGCAAGAACCCAACACTTATTTAAATACTGTAGTAGTTGTTTTTTTTTTTAATAGATCAAACCACCAATGAATTTTTGAAATACCATAAAGATGTTCACAACATGATTTCTGAAAAATGTCAATATATAAATTTTGCTTTCACATAATCAAAAACAAAAGCATTAGCCCAAATTTCTTTAATAGTATGTTACGATCGTAACAATAATATATATGTATATATATATTAACCAATCCTACAACTTAGTGTACAATACTCTTCTTTGTTACTTATACTCTCCATCAATTCAAAATAGGAAACAAAATTGTATATTAGGGGCCGTGAAAGAGTTGGCAGATTCATAGTTAAAAGTGAAACAAATTTAATAAACAAACAAATAACAGAGAAAAGTCAAGGAAAAAAGAAAAGAAACACTCACAATGTTGACTTTAACAATCCAAAATTGCCGAGAAGATGGTAGAAGGAGGAAAAAAATTTCAATATTCAAAAGTTGTGGAATGGCGTGCATGTGTGTGCGTCTGTGTGTGCGCGAATGTGTATGTTTGTGAAGTATGCAGTGTGTGTGTTTTTTGTTGTGTGCGTGCATGTGTGTTTATGTTTATAATATATATATAAATATGTTGTGTGTGCGTGTATATATATATATAAAACCCTAATCAAATCATAATCATATTGAAACTCTTGTTAGTCAAAACTTAATCCTACATAAATATAAAATAGAACTTGGGCTCAACAAAATAATATTCTACAAAGCCCAATTTGAGAATAAATAATACTTTGATATTTATATAAGCCCAAACTTATTTGAAGGCCCTAAAATAAATTGTGAAGTTCGTTTTCTAGCTAGGGACACAACTACGGACTCCCTCAAGTCCAATATAAATTCTAGCACGTCAAATACTCACAAATCCAACACAAAAGATTTAAATTTAAAACAAATTAAATCAAGCAAAAAGTGGGGCGTTACATAAACAAGTGGTTTGTTTATGATAAAGAAGTTAAAGCTCATACCCGGTTGGTATGTGATTATTTTGTTTATGATGAACTTGAAGAAGTTAAAAGCTCATACCCGGTTGGTATGTGAGTATTGATGATGGACATATATAGAATTATATGTCAGTGAGTATGAATGAAAGGTTTGTTTATGAAACAAAGTGGAATTGTGAAATTGTTTTGATTTCCAAAAGAATGTAGATGTGTTCTAAGTTTCACAAAGAACTTAGATTGAACAAGATCATAAGATTTTTCTTCTATCTATGCCGTACTGCTTGAGGAACCACGAGAACTTGAGAACTTAGAACGCTTTTAAGTTCGATTTAACGAACGTGATTTGGAAATGGCACGTGGAAGAATGAAAGCTTCGATAAACGAATGTCACTCGCGACATGGGCATAGTTTCTTCATTTAAGATTCTACGCGACGGAATTTCGAAATTGATAAGTGCTTACACGAATTAATTTAGTATGATATACAAATTGGAATATAGAAGGATAAGTGAGGAATAAGATAAGTGTCTATGAGATTATGTTGAAAGGTGTTCACAAGTTTGTGTTTTAAGAAGTTTAGTTCTTTAAGAAATCCTTATGATTTAAGTCTTCCCTATTGCTTTTAAGACTAAGTCAAACTTACTTAGAACTATCTGTTTTCAGATTGCAGGAAATGGGAGTACTACGGGTAAAAGTCCAATCACATATGCTACGGACCTAGAACTCACAAGGGAGTATCGACTCTTTTACTACAAACTAGGCACCGACTTAGAACGATTTTGGAGGAGTTCTTACGTCTGTGGATGGATGCTCATACACATGGAGTAATAGATCTGGATGGAATCCAGTGACTTATTCGCCGTTTGCCAACAGACTGGCAGGGCTATGCAAGGGAGATATCAAGGGAGTATGTCTTCTATAAAGAAAATTCAGAGGTTCTGGCAGATCTACCAGAATTTGTCAGCCAGCTCAAGTATACATACAATGTATATGGAACAGCACCTATGGGATCTGGTCTTTTTCCTAAGCTAGATGCACAGCATGATAAGATGAAGGAATGGTTGTACCAGGAAATTTCAAGCACCGCCCCACGATATGTTCCATCGTTTGTACCTGAAAGAGACGAAAATGGTCAAGAGACGGGATCTTATCGCCCTAGAGGACTGGGAGAGCTACCACTGTCAACACAACCTCACATGGAAACAAGTGCGACGCGAATTTCCGATCTTGCAGAAGAGACAGGAAGTAGCGTGACCCCCGGCTCTTTAAAGGATTTTGATCGCTCTTTGAAGGATTTGGATCGTCTTATATACGAAGCAAAAGTGTATCTAGAAATAGGCAAATTTCCAAGCGAGGAGTACGATTCTGACGAAGGGCACTCAGTGGCATAGAGCACTAAAATAGAATGAGACGTATATAGCGAGTCATGATGTAAATAGTATGGTTAGAGTAAACGTAGTAATATCTTATAATTAGTATGTTTAGTGGTGTCAAAATTTTTGTGTAGATAGGACATCACGCTATGTAGAAACCAATCCTTATAACTAATGTATGGAAAAAATCCCCGTTGAGGCATTTTGATGGTACATGATGTTACATGACTTTTTGTGAAATAGTATCTGGCATATGATATGTTGGTTGTTCCACGTTCATAATAATAAGGTTATGTTCTAAGCATTGGTTTAAAATTGAAAATTGTTTTGTTTAAAACCTTAAGAATGCCTCCTAGAAGAGATCTGAGACGTAGAAGGGATGAAGGAAATCCACAACTCGAACGCCAAGAAACACCACCACCACCTCCTCGTAGAGTAGAGGAACTCTTTCTCAAACAAAACCCGCCCACATTTAATGGAACTGGAACTCCTGATGAAGCTGAACTTTGGGTAAGAGCAATAGAACGAATTTTCAATTTCCTGCATTGTACGAATCAGGAACGACTCTCTTGTGTTACTTTTAAATTAACGGGTTCAGCAGACTTCTGGTGGGAAACTAGAAGGAAAATTATGACTATTGAACAAATGGAGGAATTTACTTGGGAAAATTTCAAGACGGTGTTATATGATAAGTACATCTCAAAGAGTTATAGGAATAAACAAGAAAATGAATTCTTCAGTCTCAAACAAGGAAATAGGTCGGTGACGGAATACGATCGGATATTCTGTGACATGTCAAGATTTGCCCCAAATCTAGTAGATACTGATAAGAAAATTGTAGATAAGTTTTGATCTAGATTAAAGCCTGAGATAAGGATATCTCTTGCCAGCCATGGAACAATGACCTATGCCGAGGCATTAGGTAGGGCTTTGGATATAGAGGAAGCATTACCGGAAAATAAAACAGCTTTAGCCCAAGAGGACAAAGGTAAAAGGAAATGGGAGGAAGGTCGTAACAAGAAAAAGGGCAACTACTATAACCAGGCTGAAAAGAGGCCATGGCAAGGTAATCAAAGGCAGCAATGGGCCCCAGGACAAGGACAAAGTCGTCAAATGACTTATGGGCAAGGTGGAAACACTCAACGACAACTAACTAGCCCTCAATGCCCACGATGCCATAGGTATCACACTGGCACTTGTCTAGCTTAACGTGTCAACTGTTTTAGGTGTGGCCAACAAGGGCACTTTGCGAATAATTGTCCACAACAAGGACAAGGGATAGTAGGTAGACCTAATCAACCACGGCAAGCCCAACCACTAAGGGCAATGCAGCAGATACAACAACCAAGGGCTTTTGCTCTCAACCAACAACCTGAAAGTAACCAGAACAACCCGGCAGGTATAAATACGCTTTCAACATACTTGTGATTATATTATCGATATGAGAATTTCAAGCCTACGATATTATAAGATTATACGAAAGCATTTTAGGACTTAACACGAAATGAGATGAAGGGATACGAATTTTCTTCACCCACGACAAAAGTTACGACGCTAGTATGTGTTCGCTTAAACTTAGATTTAGGCATAGGAGTTACCATCTGTAAGAATCGATAGATTGGATAGATACGATTAGAAAAACCTGGAGTCATAAGATATTAACGAAGTTTAGAACATAAGGATATTTGACATAAGGATTGAAGTTTAGAAATGAGTCGATGAGAATAACAGTTAAAGGTCATACGACGATCAAATGGGTACGAGGTACCAACGTTGTAAAATTGAGAATGCAATATGGAGAAAGAATCGAGAACGCCATGAGGATACGTAAATTTCGACGACTAAATTTCTTTAAGGGGGGTAGAATGTAATACCCCGAATTTTTGAGTATTAATTTTCGAAAATGAGAAGGAGTTTTACAATAAAGACGAGAATGAAAATGAACGTTGATAGTTGCCGATTTTGAGTAAATCGAAATTTTCTTAAAACTTTTTCGCATGAAATGAATTTTAATAATAAATAAATATGTTTTTAAGTATATGTGGGATAATATTACACTAAGGAAGAAAAAAGAAATATTTTCTCCTATTTGTTTCATTATTTTCGAATCATATGTGGATATATGATTAAATTGTGATCAAGATCACTTTATTTTATGTGATGAGATGTTATTTTGTAAATATAGGATATTAACTAGATAAGTATTACTCAAATAAAGAAAAATTACATCTTCTAGTATATAACCTATTATTTTTGAAAATAATGAGGATATACATGGATGAATTGTGATTTAATTATGATCACTTTATTAAAGTGATGATGTGTGATATTAATTTTGTTTGTATATGAGAGATATTTAATTTATAAGATAACGTTTGAAAAAGACATAAAAGAGATAAAGTGATAAGGTTGGAAAATGACATTTATAAGATAAGGTTGAAAATGATATTTTTAAGATAAGTATAGCTATGATATTTTATAAAAAGATAAGATAAGGTTGACTAAGCAAGGATAATGTTTATCTCATAGAAAGGTGTAGTAATGTGATAAACATCATAAGAGATAAAATCTTGTCCTTAGTTTATGTGATTTTCGAAAATTACTTATGATTTTATGTGATATTTGTATCAAATAATTTATTTAATTGCACAAGCATTTACACTTGATAAATATCATGATTTCAAGATCAATCTTATCTTATAAATATCATGTGAATTTCGAAAATTTTGATTTAGGGCAAGAATGAAATTTTGTAAATTTAATTCCTAGAAAACCCTAATTTTCGAAAAAGAGGGAATTAATGCTAGAATTATTCAAGGAATTTATTTTATGATACAAGAACATTATTTTTATGTAATTCTTCATTAAAATAATATTAGTTATTAAAAGAATAAAGATTTGATGATTTAATCTTATTTTCTAATTATTAGCCGATAACTTCACTTTAGTACATAGAATTGATCTTAATTAATTTTACTATAAATTATTCTATCATATATTATCTATATTATGTCACATAGCTATTAATTGGAAGAAAATAAAATTTGTACCATGATTATTACATAAGTACCGAAAATTAGGCTTTGGTGTGAAAAGGATGATATTTTTCATATCTTTATATTATTAAATTATATAATTATGATGTAGAGATAATATTTATGATAAGATAAGGTGAATCATTAAATTTACAAGTGGATGTGTTAATTTAATGGAGGTGGCCGAAAATTTGGACTTAAATTTGGTTGGAAATAATTTTGAAACTCTTTGATAATGACATCTAATCTTGATAAGGTTGAATATTAATTAAATAAACTATAGGCTAAGATAAAATAAATGTCTCATATGCAAGTGGAGGTGGCCGAAAATCAAGGTGATAAGGTATGAGTTGTAAATTTTGATTTTTATGCTAAGATATTTTATAAAGTCATGATTAATACACTTTATAAATTCTATAAATGGGAGCCGACCCCTCCCATAACCATATAACCGAAAAATAGGAGAAAAATAGGGAGAAAAAGATAGAGAGCATTCTCCAAAATTCTCTTCAACCTTAGATAGAAAAACATTACCGACGACGATCAAAACCGACTAGAAGGTTAGAAATCATACAACCCTTATTATTACATGCAAAAATATTAGAAATTCATATATGACATGTTATGTTACATGCTTTCGAAAATTATGTGACATATAAGAAATATATGCTACATGATTAAGTTGTTTATTAAATATGTTTATATGATGTTATATGCATGTATTATGAATTTAATACAAAGTTAAGCATGATATAAGATTTTATGTTATCATCGAAATTACATATGAATCATATGTTGATGAACATGAATTTTAATTGTTGTTTTGAGCATGAAATGATAATAGTTAATATTGTTCAAGTATGTATGAATTAAATCATAATTTTTGGAAAAATATGGAATATTATGTAATGACAATTTCGAAAATCATAGAACATGAAATATTGATATACAAGTTGTAAATGATGAATATTGTGTCATAATATTGATATATGATGATGATAATATGTTATGTGAAATAATTAGAATTTTTGAAAAATATTAATGAAATTATACTAAATTTTCGAAAAAAGTATGACATGAAGAATTATAATGTCTCATCATATGTGATAGTATGGATCCTATGATAATATAGTATGATATGTGAAAAGTTGAGACTTATGAGAATATGATTGTGAATACGTTAGAATTTGAGTATATATGTAAGATGAAAAGTAAAGTTGGTACGCGATGAAGTTAGTTATGAAATTAAGGTTCGTATGTTACGCGGAATAATGTGAACTAAAGGAAAGAATGAAAGTATGGGATGTTATATCTCTTTGAGACGCAATGAACATAATAGTGATTAAGTATGATAATAGGATCCTTAACGTTAAAAGGATTGATGATGATAATGAGTCCATTGTTTCAGATCGATGATTATCAGAAAAGTATAGTAATGTACTAAACCTCGTTTCTCATGTTGATAAGGTCCGGCTCGAAGGTGAAAGGAAAACGAAAAATAAACTAGTGACATAAGAACTATAAGTTCTCGAGGTGGGCACTCTTTTCAAAACAAATTACGAGCTTTCTTTGAAAATGATTTTTCGAAAGTATTTACTGTTATTACTTTACTGCTTTCTTATTCTGCAAATGATGAGATACGATATTGTCTACCAAAAAAAATGTTTTATATTTTGTAGATGTCCATTCGGGTTGCTTGGGGCAACAGGAAAAATTACGAATTCGGATCCTAGGCTAGAGGAGATGGGAAATCCTAGCTAGGATTGTGTACACATGAGCTTCTGAACCGCCAGTTGCGGTTAGTTGTCTTTAGCCTTTGAACCGCCGGTTGCGGTAAGTTGTGCGTCCGGGTGAAGGGAGGCCTCCCTCCCGGCGCGTTATCCATAGCCGACTTGGAATATATGTGATGAGAAAATGCTTGGCCAAGCGACTTTGAGAAATGATGAAAATGTTTTAGTAAGAACAAGGTCTTTCCAAATAAAACCCTTGTGTCTTACTGTGATGAGGAAAGTACAATATTTCGTAAAGGAAAGTAAAATATTTTCGGCATGTGTCCATTGAGTACTTTGTACTCAGCCCTGCATGTTTGTTTTTAAATGTGCGTTGAGTGATGATGGAGCAGGCGGGGAGTTGAGAGAATCTTTTGTCAACGTAGTATAAAGCATCTTTTGGTTCGCCTTGAGAATGCATTTTCATATGCATGTCTCACACATTTATTCATTGCCAAACTCTATGAGACTCTTTAAAATTTTCTAACTATGTTAAGATCTTCGCATAAAATGATGCCATTAATTTATCCTATGATATTATTTATCATCTAAACTATATGTCATAACATATATCAATGTTTGGCATGGAAAATAAAATTTGGACCCTTTGGCATAGTGTAATAGCCGAGAGCTATATACACATATATACTAAGCACTTATTTGTTGATTTACCTATTACATGTATCTAAGTGACATTGGATTAATTATATCCTAACTACACTATTAAAATCTGATATATATATACATATATGTGTATATTTTCGTGCATGTGTGTGTAGGTGTCAACTTGAATGTGTAAGGGTGACAATTGTCACCCATAAGCACCCACAAGCACCCACTACCACATACCCCCCAAACTCCAGCCATTCTTTCTCCACACACACAACCGACTCCTCTCCTCTCCTCCCTCTCTAAAGTCTGCAAGGAGGCCAAGAGTTTTCCACTTTCATCTCACGGCAAAGAAGGCTCCTCAAAGTGGACAGCCCAATCCACTCTTCATCCTCTCGATTCTCCGCCAATTTCGTGGCTAAGGTAGATACCACCTCCTTAGATCCTAGGGATGATCAGGATATACACATGCATGTTCATCAATATGCTTGAATGTGTTGGGTCTATGCTTGAAAGTGATTGCATGTTGATTTAATAGGTAGATTCAATACTTTTGATCATTGCATGTTGATTACCTGGACGAAGAGCAACTTCACGAATTTATTAGACTAAGTTACAGTGGTCCGATGATTGTGAATTTTTCATATGTTGAAACTATATGTGTCTAATATTCCTCTGTAAAATTTCAAGTCCATCCAACATGATTTTCTATTTTATTCGTATTTTTCGAAAGCATCGCGCAAATCTATGAAATCACCGTGTTCATCACCCATAGTTCGTGGATTTCGTTTTAAGTTTGGCTAATGATAAAACTCTGAAATTTGGCAGAATCATAATTCAGCAAGTATAGAAGATGTATGTAAATTTTCAGAATTTTCTAAAAAATTTTACTATTTATTCTAGATTTTATAAGTTAACTGCACAAAACTGTCACGGGAGTGATAGCTTGTGGTAAAATATTTTTAGCTCCCAATCTATTGTGAATCATTGAGTGAGGATTTTTCTGGATTAAACTAGACTTAAGTGGCTTTTCAATATGATTGGTTTCATTCCCAGATTCCTTATAATGAACTCACGGTGAATTTTTGAAGTTGATACATTACAGTAAGTTGTTTTGGACAAACTGCCTTAGTGAATTTTTAATATAATAGGCTGTTCGAGTATGACTTTTACGTGAGATGTTCAAGCCATTTGTAGTCCGATTTGGACTTTGGTTTCTTCATAAGAAATGTTCCCACCATGTCTATTTATGATCTGGAAAGTTTTATCCCAAACCAAGTTTTATAGGTATACCTTTCATCGACCCAAAGTCACCTACTGAAACTGTCCATTTCATCTAGTCAACTTCGAGCTTCTGTATTTCTCGATGTGTCAGATATTTTCAGTATGGTCTTCATGACATATGTAGTACTTGTTACAAGGTTTCTAAATTGGTAGCCTGCAGCCATTTTGGCATTGCAGTCAAAGTTACAAGCCTCGCAAAACCCTCGTCGTTAAGCTAAAACTGAAAATTCTGAAAATTTTCTAAGTATAGAAGTCGTTTGAATTGCCCACTTTGAGACCCTATATCTCCAGAACCACGACTCTTTAGATTTAATTCCTTCTTAGAACTTGTAGCATATGTTTAGAGGTTTCAGAATGTATCTTTGTGTGGCCATACGTATTCTAACTCGAGAGTTATGAATCGTCAAAGTTTGCCACTTGGGTTATTTCAAGCTATTTTGCTGAAATTAAACACTTAAAATTTGACTAAGTGTTGGAAACCCCTATATGAAATATGCCTTATGTGACTATCATGCTAGTAACTGATGCATTCATGTCGTAAGGTGCGATAGAGCATTAAAAGATGTACGAATTATGATAAAACATCATGATACGATATTTTCGCGAAAGCATACCTTAACGTGAGGTATTTGACTAGGTGCCACCACACGTTAATCGAGTGTATATCATACCATGATATACACTAAAGTAGAAATACGGGTTCTAAGACCGATGGATATTTCAACCCAAAACCTCAAGGCCGAGGAATAGATAGGCTAAGCTGGGGCTTGCATTCGAGGAATCGAATTAGACAATCGACACCGGTGGGCTTTACTCTACTCAAAAATATAATGCTTCAAATATTTAATTACGATGCTTATTTCAACTGCTGATAAAATGTTTACATGATTACCGCCAAAATGTTTACGTTTGTATCAGATCCTATCCATGAGGCGTTATGAAATGTTATGAATGTTGTTGGTCGCCCCAACTTATGAATGAAAATCGATATCGGATCCTATGCCGGAAGGACAATACCGCTAGGATTAACGTGTACACCTAAGGTGACCGTGTGTCGTAAGGACAATTCACGGCGATCACGGCGTCGTGAGGAGAGCCTCCTTCACGACGCGTTCGACTATGATGTTATGATGAATGATGATAAGGGATATAGATCATACACACATGAAAATGCCCGCCAGGCGATGATTTTATGAATCGATAAAATGTTTTAGTGAGCACGTGGCATTTTCAACTAAAACCCTCTGTCTTACCATGATGTGTGCATGTAATCTACAAATGATAAAATGTTTTTGCATGAGTCCACCGAGTGCATTCATGTACTCACCGCATGTTTGTTTTAAATGTGCGGGTTGAGCGATGATGGATGGAGCAAAGTTGAGCAATAGGAATGTTGTCATTTGAAATGTTTATACCTTGATAGTACATCGTCATATGTACATATCACATGTTTTCCGCTGCAAGAACCCCAAATTATGTAATATAGTCCAAAACATAAATGACATATGTATTCGCTTATTGTTAAAAGAGTCTCCTCAGATTATTATCCTGTTTTGAGTTATAGTCCCCGTTAATCCGCACTTAGGATTTAAGGGGGTGTACAGATGGTATCGAGCGAGGTTCGCTTCTTGAACCTAAAATCTTCTTTAAGGATGAGTCTAGATTGATTCATTAGACTTCAGAGATCACCGACAATGCTCAACACTCCATCACATCAAGCTCAACCGAAACGAGGTAAATGACTCTTTTTTCAAAGTTTTGAAAATTAGCCTGGCCAGATGAATGTTTATGAAATTATTTTTCTCGGTTTTGAAACGAAAAGTTGAAAGTGAAATAAATTTTTAAAGTGAAATGAATGTTATGTGAATTTATTTAAAGTGAAATTTATTGCAAAAGTTATAAATGAAATATTATGTTGTGAAGTGAATGATAATTGATATATTCTTTCAAAAGAAATGAAAGCTATGAGAAAGGTTGAGAATGAATGTTATGACAAATGATTTGTCAAAAAAAGTTATGAAAGGAAGGAAGATATAAGAAAGATGATGACAATGATATGAGGAAGTTTTGGCACGATATGCCAAAGATGAAATGTTTGAATTTCTGAAATGTAATAAGGGTTCATTATTATGAACGAAGTTATGATTATTAATGTTTAAGATGATTGAGATTGGACATTGAATTGTCAAATATGATATGTTGAATTCTTTAAATTCAACGAAATACGTCTTGCAAATGAGCTACGAGGAATATTCGAAGTTTTACTTCAATCTCAAAGTTGATTATGATGATGAGCATGCTAGTTCAAACAGAACATAGACTTTATAGGACGCATGATCCCTTTTACGAAAGGACACATAGAAGTAAGAATTTCCTTCAAATACAAGAACAAGGTTAGTGATGGATTTGAGAACTTCATTCCATCTTGAGTATCGAAAAGTGAAAGATTTATACGAAATTGTTCGACCTCGACATGTACGACCTCGGCCGACCTCCGCATGTGCGATTATCGACTTCAAAATCGGCATTTATAACATCGCTTTGACATGTCGACCGGGTGGTTTGTCCGACCGGTGTCGGCAATATTCATACCACCGGCATCGATGAACGGCATGCGCGACCTTGGTGTCGGCATCGCTTATGACCTCGGCGAACGCGTTTAAATTTCCACGCACTGCGCAGTGATTCTGTTTGACTCGCTCTCGGTCGTGTGAACCCGATTTACGTCGGTTTTCGCTCTCGTGCTCTAATGCACGATACTTCATTTCTTATGAAGGACCAAATTCTGAATCCTACTCCAGAATTCATAAGAATCAGTTGAAGTTAGTTCTACGATTTGAAAAGAGTAAGACTATTATAGTATGATCACGAACCTAGAATGTTACTAAGAAAGTAAGATCTTCAATAATACAAGTAGAACCTTGACATACATGAGAACTTTGTTGATGACCTATTACGGGTATATAAGCTTTCAAATTATATCCATTACCCAATTTCTGTCATTGAATTTAACTCTATGACCTAGTTCCAATTGAGAAATCATTCGAGTTTCTCACTTCTTCTGAAGAAAACTTCCAACTCAAAAATTTACAAAGTGTCCTTTTGAATCCAAAGCCCTGTGTGACTGAGAATATGATTGTGACGGGTCTGGCCAGCCCATATGACCAAAGAAATCTCAGTAGTCGTCATTCTGGTCTTCGGACCCTAGAGCCCCATTTATTCAGTCCAAGGAACATATCGATTCAATCATTGAAAAGATGTTATCTTGATGGATTAGACAGTACCTCCTGTAAGTAGTCGTGATAATTTCTTCTCGACTCTTGAAACCATCAAGTATGATGAAGGTTGACTTACCTTGTCACCTAAGAGCGAATTAGTAAAGCGATAGATGTCGGGCATGAAATAGGTTGACTCATCTCAGTCACCTAAAAGTTTCAGATCAGTAAAGTGATAGACATCAAGAAATTATGATGTAAAGAAAATCTCGACGAGGCGAGTTATTTTTCCTATGGCACACATGATGTGATGACCATGATGGGGTTAACAAAGAATGATAACAAATGAAGTTATACCATCATAGACTATTGTGATAACAAAGTTATGAATAAGATACTCTTTAGCATTGAATGCAAAGAGTAAAAGTAAAGAAAAGTATATAATATCTCATGGGACATGAATTTTCCTTATTATGTCATGACGAAAGCGATTACAACTTATCTTTAAGATAGTTGGATATCCTTGAAACCTCGCTAGTAGGTTAGACACGTTTAAAAGAATGAAGATGCATGAAAGATATTCTTTTCAAAGAATATATATATATATATAAAGAAGTGATAGCATCCCAGAAAATAGATCTCTCGCTTTATACCTCAATCAATGAGATTATGCTTGAGCATAATCGATTCCAAGTAATTGAAACTTGGTTGGACAAATGATAATAAGATTTAGAGATCATAATCATTGAGATGTGTGAATAGCTAGGATGCATGTAAATCAAGTATGGAGAAATATCTCAAGTCAAAACATGGTAATGAGATGCTTAGAATTAAGTTATAGTGTATGATGTATTACCATACCAAGCTATATGACAATGATAACGGTTCTAGTCCCGAAAGTGGGAACCAAGTATAACGGAAGTAAGATTACTTTCGGATACCATGCTCAAGAAAATGGACAAAAGTCAAAATAGCGTAAAAATTACTAATTATACAAGTAGATAGTTCATGATATGATATAAGCTTCGAGATTTTATGACTTGATAAGTAAGGTAATTCCTTGGAAGTAAAGAACGGATTAAGAAATGTATTCATTATTCGAAATGAATCTTAATACCCTAAGTTATAATGACACAAAACGCTTGTCTCGTGTAATTTAATCGTTAACAAGCAAGATAGTTTCTATAGATCTTGCAAAGGAAATACGTCCAAGAGAAAACAGAAAGAGATTCTCATTGAGGGACTTTAAGGTAAATCCAATTGGAAAGATTATCCCTCATACTTTTGCGACGATCAATAAAGTGGGATATTAAGTATCTCGGACATGGGAATGAAACATTCATTGAATGTCAAGAAAATGGTAAAGATTTTTGACGTCAAGGCAAAAGTATAATACGTCCCTAGTGGACAAAGGATTTTATCTTATCGAAATCGCATGATGAATCAATAAAAGATTAAGAAGAAATGACTATATCTAAAAGGGATATTACAAAAAATGGCTAAAGGCCGAGACTGAGGACTTCTCGGAAAAGAGTTTAAAGTAAGAATATATGAGAAATATACTTCTAAGATCGATAAAGGAAAAAAAAAAGGAATTTAATCATTCATACTGGATTAGGAATGAATGATAGTGATAGAGACATGACGATCTCTACGATAAGATTTCATTATTGAAATATATCAATATCAAAGGATAAGTTGATGTAAACCTAACCACGAATGTTATTAGTAAAAGCATAACGATACTAATACCGAGAAGTATAAAGTGAATAAGGTAACAGAAGGCCATAGCAAGGGAACATGATGTCCCAATTGAAAGGACAATGACATATGAAATAGACACTTACTTGAATAAACGGAATGACCGTTGACCAAAGCCTATACTTCGCACCGAAAACAGATCAAACAGAACCCAAAAAAGCGGGGATAGGCGTGAGGAAAATTTCTCAGAATACCTATAAGATCTTGTTCGATATAGGTGCTCCGCTCTTGACATCGCACAAGTATGCGTGAAGCGATAGAACCCAACTCGTGGTGGCGAATCAAGAAATGAAAATCCCTCCTTTATACGAGAATTTTGACCATCGCAAGTGTTGCTCAAGCTCAAAATTGAACCTAGAATCGCCTAAAGTGCTATCCAATGATTTGGATCATTATATCTATGTGGGCGAGATAAAATCTTAGACAAGAAGTTTCGAAATGGTGTCATTCATGTGATTAGTGACACAGCCTACTTTTCGTTAGAGGTTTTACACGACGGAATATCAAGTACCTTGTTCGCTTATGCGAATATCTTTAAGGCAACATACGATTGAAAATGTAAAATGTAAAATGAGTATTAAGACGAGTGTCATGAGTCGTGTCACAAGTAGTCTACGTGTTATATATATCTTAAAGTGTATAATTCTTAAGAGATACTTCTTGTTTAGAAATCCCTCCATCGCTTAAATTAAGTCGGATTTATCTAGAAATATCCGCTATGTATGACAAGAAAAGGGAGTATAACGGTAAGAGTTAACCCCAAGGCCTACAAGGTTATAACTCACACAGCGATCGGCTCTTTTAATATGAATTAGGAATGAATTTAGAATAGTTTTGGGAAAATTTTGCACCTCATTTGGATACTCGTAACTATAGAGTGTCAAATGAGGATGGTACCAACGACGATCGGCTGGCCACAATGATTGGAAGAATTTTTGCAAAAGAAGTATCAAGAGAATATTTTCTCCATGATAAAAATTACAAAGCCTGGACAGACTTACCAGGATTTGTCAACAGACTTAAGTATACATATCATGCGTGAGAACGACACCTCACGAGTACTTGTCCTAGACCACGGCAAGTTACACAAAGATGGTAAAGGAATGGTTGTACCATTATATTCAAACGCCATCCCACGCCCCGTCAATTGTACGGTAAAGAGACGAGAATGGCAAAAGGATAGGATTTTATCGCCTCGAAGATTAGGAGAATTACCACCACCGAACTCGACCTTACTTTCGATAAAGTAACACACACTTCTGGTACCAAAGAAGAAACAGAGAGCAATGCGACCTAGCTCTCGAAGAGAATAATCATCGAAATATGAAACAAAACGTGCTTTGAGAAAGACAAGTTTCAAGGAGAGTATGACTGACGAAGGTCACTCAGACCTGTAATCTTAGGATCCTATGAGACTTATATGTAAATAATGGTTTATGATGAAAATGATGTGATTATAATATGTAAAATAAACATAGTTCGGAAGAGTTTATGAATATGGTGAAGAAGTGTCAAAGTTTTGAGTGTAAAAAGAGCTAGACGCCTTATAATCAGTTAGCTCGGTAGACCGACCCTCGTAAGTAATGTATGAAAAGTCCACACTGAGCCATTATGATGTAATATTATATGGTCTTGAAGAATGGTATCCGAAATACGGAAATGAATTGTTCCGAATAAGATATGGTTACTATGAGATAATAGTTACGCCATTCGGACTAACCAATGCACCAGCCCTGACCATAAACCTTAAAAATCGAGTAATCCACAAGTACTTAGATAAATTTCTATCTCAATCTTTATGGATGATGTTCCTATCTATTCAGAGGACAAGAAAGAACATAAAGAACATTGAAGGACTGTCTTACGACTTTTAAGAGCCGGGCGAATTTTGCCAAATACAGTTTTGTAAATTTCGGCTTAAAAGATAAATATTCCTCAGGCACATAGTGACTTTAGAAGAAAACAATGTAAATCTGACAAAGGACAAAACAATTAAAGATGAAAGACGTCAATGACCTAAAATAAGATCATGAATTTTATAGATTAATTGACTTACATTAGAGATCCATTAAGAACTCTCTAAGTAACAAGACCATAAGATAGTTACCCCAAAATAGAGTCACAATTCTCACGGATTAATAAAAGTAAGGCTATGTATTAATATGCGATAAATAATAACTTATGTGTCACGATGACTTAGGCCACATGAGCGAATTTCTCAACTCATGACTAGAAATAGTGACGAATCGATCTAAGAAAAGGATGGTCGAGACAAAGGATGGAGGAAAAGTTAGAAAAGATCCGAGAAAGGGTAAGGATGGAGGATTTAAGAACTTCCGGGAGGCGGATAACGCTTTATTGTGCGAAGGAAGAATATGCGTTCGACGACGCAAAACTTCAAAATGAATTAATGAGTGAGGCTCACGACACACCCTACATCGCCGCACCCGTGTAGTACTAAGATGTACAAAGACACGGAAAAAAAAAAAGTTTTGGTGGGAAGGCATGAAGCGAGACATAGTTTCTTTCGTAGAACACCGCCTTGTTTGCCGCCAGATGAAAGCGTACACCAACGTCCATACGGAAAGATTCTGTATGTTGGAAATACCCGAGTGGAAATGGGATGAAATAACGATGGACTTCGTTTCGAACTTACCCAAATCAAAAAGAGGAACACCGCCATATGGGTAATTGTTGATAGACTCACCAAGAGTGCTCACTTCCTACCAATTCAAAGTACTTATGGATCCGACAAGTAAGCCCAATTTGTATGTAAAGGAGATTATACGACTTCACCTGAGTGCCAAAATCTATTACCTCGATAGTGACAAGAGTATAAATACCAAAGTCGCGAGGACATCACTCCTATAACAATAAGTTAAGAACCCTTCACAATTCACAAAGTTGAAGTTATTAAATCGAGCAAAGAAATTTGGATACAGGATAGAAAAGATGGCTCGAATCGGTAAAAGATTATAATTGTGATAAATAATCACCTAAGGAAGGTTAATGTAGAATCTAATGCCTAAGATATAAAATTCGGTCTAAATCATGGTATGTCCTTATAGAAAAGGAAAACTCATCGAAAGATTAAGAAAACGAGAACAAGAATAGTCGGGCAATCAGGATCGAATGTAAGTAGTATTCCCACAACCAAGGTGAAATATGACTAAAAGAGAAACGAAGATGGAATAGAATACTAATTAAGATAAGGAATGGAGAGTCAAGGATTTTAAGGAGCGTTGGACAATGTTATTGTCTAAAGAGATATATACATATATTTCCAAGCAATAATAAGCTTAGAAATGAAATCGTGAATGAAGTTCATGATCCTTCTCATACCGCCCAACCGTGCATTATTAAGTGACATTGTGAATTATGAGAAAGGTTAGATAGGAAGGAATGAGATAAGATATAACCATATTGTCGAGCGATGTCTCGTTATCGATGTAAAGGCATTGTATCAAAGGCCTTATAAGAGAGTATAATCTCTAGAACTACCTAATGAAAATAGAATGATATAGAAATAAATCTTATGTGATTTTACCAAAGTCATAAAGAAGAACACCGAGATATGGGTAATAGTGAAACGACTCACCAATTATGTTTTATCTCGCCTATTCGATGACTCGTAGATCCGATAAGTTAGCTCGGTCATATATATGGAAATTTTATATTCTGAGTGAGTACCGTAACCTATCGCTTGTGATAGAGACACCAAGAGTACCCTTTAGATTTTGAACTAACTCATAAAAAAGAGTTAGATACGAGATTGAGCCTTAACATGATATCCACTCACGAGACGGATAGACAAGCGTAAAGAACAACCCAAACGTTTAAGCATACGAAAGAGCATAAGTGTTAAACCAAGATGCAAGTGAGAACGATTGCACCACCCTTCGGTAAGTTTACGTGCGACCATAGCTACCAAATAACGATCAATGTAGCCTTATGAGACGTATTGCGGAAGAAGTATTGACCACCACTTTATTGTGGCGAGATAGGTGATAAAAGTATAAAGTCCCGACGCCGTAAGTGAAACGATCGAGATATCTGCCTAATAAGGCGAAGAATAAGAAAAGCTCGGGACGGACAAAGTCTTACCGTTGATGCGCGTAAACCCGAACCTCACGTGCAATGCGAATTAAAGTTTCTTAAGATTTCTCCATCTATAGAAATTATAAGTTTAGATACAAGAATGATGAGACCACGTTTATAGGACCTTACGAGCTCCTAACAATGATAGGCCTAGTAGCTATAGCTTGGTACTTCCACCACATCCGTGGGAAAGTACAAATGTTTTCCTCAGATCGCATTAAGGAAATATGAAAATGACCCAATTCACGAAAACCAACATGATGGCGTGACCTTTGACTCGGATGGTTATGATGAAAATCTACGACTAATTTGATCGCATGCGATTCATGATTAAAGAAGCAAGTTTGGGTCTTATAATGAAAGTCGATGGAAGAACCATGAATGAAACAAAAGCACATAGAAAGTTATGATGTTAAGATACCCATACTTTATGAGGTATGCAAATTTCTAGACGAAATTTCTTTTAAGGGTAGGATGTAATACCCATGCGTAATTAAATACCTAATTACGGTATTTAAAAATCAAATCAAAGCTTTCATTGAGATATTCAATCGAATGATATCGAATAATGACTTGATTAATTACGAAGGAATGAAATCTATTTTATATTCATTGAGAATTGTGAATTAAGGAATAAAAGTATATGAAGTACATCGGCGATATTATTTTAACGACGATCGCGTATCGATAGTTAAAATTCATGATATTTTCTAAGCAATTAAGCTTAGAATTAAATTCCATTATTAATGGAATAATGTAATAAAGTGATGACGACCATTTCGAGATGAGTCGATAATGAGCGTTTAACGCGTTTTCAAGCGTTAACGTTTTGAGATGAAACGAAATGCGTTTTAATCGATCAAGAAATTATAGGAATTAATTTCCTATGATTAGTATATGTAATTACAGTATTATTAAGCATTAAATCAATGCTAGATCAACAAGAATTAAGAGTGACCAATTTTTCAAACGTTGAAAACCACAATTTTCGAACTCGATTTTAATCGCATAAAATGATGCCATTAATTTATCCTATGATATTATTTATCATCTAAAATATATGTCATAACATATATCAAGGTTTGGCATGAAAAATAAAATTTGGACCCTTCGGCATAGTGTAATAGCCGAGAGCTATATCACATATATACTAAGCACTTATTTGTCGATTTACCTATTACATGTATCTAAGTGACATTGGATTAATTATATCCTAACTACACTATTAAAATCTGATATATATATACATATATATGTATATTTTCGTGCATGTGTGTGTAGGTGTCAACTTGAATGTGTAAGGGTGACAATTGTCACCCATAAGCACCCACAAGCACCCCACTACCACATACCCCCCAAACTCCAGCCATTCTTTCTCCACACACAACCGACTCCTCTCCTCTCCTCCTCTCTAAAGTCTGCAAGGAGGCCAAGAACTTTCCCCCACTTTCATCTCACGGCAAAGAAGGCTCCTCAAAGTGGACAGCCCAATCCACTCTTCATCCTCTCGATTCTCTCGCCAATTTCGTGGCTAAGGTAGATACCACCTCCTTAGATCCTAGGGATGATCAGGATATACACATGCATGTTCATCAATATGCTTGAATGTGTTGGGTCTATGCTTGAAAGTGATTGCATGTTGATTTAATAGGTAGATTCAATACTTTTGATCATTGCATGTTGATTACCTGGACGAACAGCAACTTCACGAATTTATTAGACTAAGTTACAGTGGTCCGATGATTGTGAATTTTTAATATGTTTAAAATATATGTGTCTAATATGCATCTGTAAAATTTCAACTCCATCCAACATGATTTTCTATTTTAATCGTATTTTTCGAAAGCATCGCGCAAATCTGTGAAATCACCGTGTTCATCACCCAGAGTCCGTGGCTTTCGTTTTAAGTTTGGCTAATGATAAAACTCTGAAATTTTTCAGAAACATAATTCATCATGTCTCAGAATATGTATGTAAATTTTCAGAATTTTCTAAAATTTTCGAACTTTCTGCCATTAATTTATCCTATGATATTATTTATCATCTAAAATATATGTCATAACATATATCAAGGTTTGGCAAAATTTTACTATTTATTCCAGATTTTACAGTTAACTGCACAAAACTGTAAGATAGCTTGAATATTTTAGCTCCCAATCTATTGTTCATTGAAGGCTTTTTCTGGATTAAACTTTAAGTGGATTTTCAATATGATTGGTTTCATTCCCAGATTCCTGAACTCACGGTAAACATTACAGTAAGTTGTTTTGGACAAACTGCCTTAGTGAATTTTTTCATACTCTTTTTTATGAGATAAGACATTTGTAGTCTTTTGGACTTGGGTTTCTTCATAAGAAATGTTCCCACCATGTAATGATCTGGAAAGTTTTATCCCAAACCAAGTTTTATAGGTATACCTTTCATCGACTCATCTACTTGAAACTGTCCATTTCATCTAGTCAACTTCGAGCATATGTGTCGATTTTTCCAGTATGGTCTTCATGACATATGTATTACTTGTTATTTCTAAATTGGTAGTGCAGCCATTTTGGCATTGCGAGTCAAAAGTTACGAGCTTATTCTTTCTAAGTATAGAAGTCATTTGAATTGCCCACTTTGAGACCTTATATCTCCGTAACCACGACTTTTGGAAATTCTTTCTTAGAACTTGTAGCATATGTTTAGAGGTTTCCAGAATGTATCTTTGTGTGGCCAAGGTTATGAATCGTCAAAGTTTGCTTTATTTCAAGCTATTTTGCTGAAATTAAACACTTAAAATTTGACTAAGTGTTGGAAACCCCTATATGAAATATGCCTTATGTGACTATCATGCTAGAACTCGATGCATTCATATAGAGCATTAAAAGATGTACAATTATGATAAAACATCATGATTTCCAAAATACCTTCCAAGGTGCCATGAATCGAGTGTATATCATACCATGATATACACTAAAGTTGGGTTCTAAGACCCGATGGATTTTAACTCAAAACCTCAAGGCGAATAGATAGGCATTCCAAGGAATCGAATTAGACAATCGACATTCAAAGTGGGCTTTACTCTTTATGAAATGTTATGAATGTTGTTGGGTCGCCCCAACTTATGAATGAAAATCGATATCGGATCCTATCTTTGGAAGGACAATACAGCTAGGATTAACGGTACACCTAAGGTGAACGGCGTCGTGAGTGAGGCCTCCTTCACGACGCTCGACTATGATGTTATGATGAATGATGATAAGGGATATAGATCATACACCATGAAAATGCCCTGGCCAGCGATGATTTTTATGAATCGATAAAATGCTTTAGTGAGCACGTGGCATTTTCAACTAAAACCCTGTTGTCTTACCATGATGTGGCGAAGTAATCTACAAATGATAAAATGTTTTGGCATGAGTCCACCGAGTGTATTCATTACACCGCATGTTTGTTTTTAAATGTGCGATACCTTGATAGTACATCGTCACATGTTTTCCGCCGCAAGAACCCCAAATTATGTAATATAGTCCAAAACATAAATGACATATGTATTACGCTTATTGTTAAAAAGTCTCCTCAGATTATTATCCTGCTTGAAGTTATAGTCCATGTTAATCCGCACTTAGGATTTAAGGGCCGTGATGCTTAAGATCTTGAATATCCCGTTGAAACTTTGTAAAGTTATTTGTTTGTCCAAACCTGTTATTTTGCTCCATCCGTAATCTCGCATGCTTGGTAACAACCATATTTATTCGTAGATAAAATGAGTTGAAAACCTTATTCTTTTACATTTACTTAAACCAAACCTAAGTCGCAATCTGGTAAGGTGGTCTTTAGAATTAGCCGAACCGGGCTGTGACAATTATATTCACATGATTTCCAAAATTTCCAAATGAATAGTCTTTGTGAAGGATTTTAAAATGCGAGCTGTAGGCTCTTAAATTTTTGAAAACAGATTTCAAACGATCAAGTTATGATTTTTAAAGTGTTTTCTATATGTCGTTGATTGTGCAAGCACACTCTTAATTACGGGGCTGTGGTTGTGCAGGAGCCTCTATAAATAGGGGCTAGGACCTTCATTTTCAAGCGTTCATTTCAAGCGTATCTACGTGTTTACGGAAGAGCCGAGCAGCTCTAGTGCAGCTGAGCCAGCTGGAGGAGTGGGGATCGGCGGGAGGGCTCGGCGGCGCGCCATTGCTGCTGTCCGGTCCCACCACACCGACCAACCTCCCTCGGTGCTTTCGTTTTTAAATTTTATCCTTTTCTTGTTTTGATTCCGTCTTTTCGTAGATAGCATAGCGTAGAACTTGGGTCTCTAAAGGGACTAGGCGAGGAAACGGCCGGAGGCCGGCCAAAACTGCCACCACCTAGCTCACGCCGCCGTCGTCGGTTGGCCGCCGATCTGGTGGCCGACGGGCCACTTTTTGGCTATATGCCCTTTAGATTTTGAGTTTTGGGCTATGTGTTCTACTAGCGTACCAATTCATTTTTCTCGTTTTTTGTGTTTTTACATACCGAGATGTTTTTCGTCGTTTTGAGTTTCTAAAGGAAGTACATGCCCGGGTTATCCATATTCGACATGGCTTGTCATTCTATGTTCCTAAAATTGCATATTGCTTATGTTTCCATTTTCATGCATCGGTTTTGGATGGTTTATCCTAGATCTGAGGATAAGCATCAAGTTTTGAAGCTTCTTATTGCTAAGTTTTGTATCAACTTGCACGCATGCATGTTTTCAAGATACCCCTTTATAGATTTCAATGCCCTGAACATTTTTGCCTTCTGCATCAAGTTAATTTGAAAACCCGGATGTTGTCAAATGTGGGTTCGGAAAGTCAAAAACCCCCGTTTTGCTTCGATCTCCGTTTTGATCATATTGTTGCCTTGTTTCGTGGAATGTGACCCCAAAAGTTGTTCCATATTGTTACCAGGTACTTGCAAGTATGATCGGTATAGTTGTTGGATCTGTAGATCTCTCACAGTAGACGTTTTCGTCGGTATAGGTGGGTTATATTTTGAGTACTTATCTTGAGTTATTAAGCTCTGATATTTCAAAAGAAAATGTTGAATGTCCATGAAAATATTTTGGCGCATCTCTATCTGTTTAATGCTCTCTGTAAAGCAATTATGGCTCTTAGTGGGTCTAACACACTTACTAAGGGTTGTGTACACGGGTCCATACTGCGAGGGATTGATCCCCATTGGCGTACCAACATATGATGTGGCTTCTGGGTTCTGCCCGTTGCCAGCCCAGTGATGGATCTCGAAGTGTGGTTCGTCCAAGAGATCAAATAGCTTAGAGTAACAATGGAATGCGCTAATGGGCCCCAAGTAAAAGGTTTTTGGTTTCATGGAAGTGGATTTATGTTTTAAAATCTTCTATGTTTTCCGTACGACATGGACTTTCTTCGTTTTGTTTATATGAACTGTTTGCTAAAATGCATGACCCACTAAGTGCGCTAGTACTCAGCCCAAAATCTTTTCAAATGATTGCAGGTTAATAAACGGACGGACGTGATAAGCGGCTGAGGCGGGTTGGCTGTTCTCTATTTTTGTTTTAAAAGTATGTTACGTTCCGCTGTACGCTCTTAAGTGTGTATGTTTTGTGGCTATCGTCTAGAAACCCAGTTAAGTTCTATTACTATTATGTTTGAAGTATTTTAAGTTCAATTGGTTATGCTGTGATTTCTCTATCGTTTTCTTTATTGCTTTTGATGGAGAGTGCGAGTAGTCGGCCCCTCTTGGACGCTTGGCCAAAGCCCTCATGTAGTAGTCGAGACAGTAACGACCTCATGAGCAGAGCTGGTCGGCCAACTCCTTTTGGCGAGTTAGGCTCTCTGATACCCCATCCTTTACTTGACTTGAGATGTAGTAGGACGTTCCTACCCGAAAATTGTTATTGGTTATCCGACTGTTCAGCCCCTGTGATTGTAGTTGGTTGTATACGACCAACATGGCATGCCGAGCTTTACGACACCAATGTTCCAAAGATGTGTTTGTTTGCTTATTTTCACTTTCTATTTCTTTTTTGGATTTATCCTTTTATAGAGGAGATGCTACCCAATTTTTGGCATGTAAGTGAACCTCTGTAACAGCCCTCTAATCCTAAGGACGGATTAACGAGGACTAAAACTTGGAACAGTAATCAAGGGACATGAAAGAAAATTAATCATAAACTTGTGGGACATAATTCGAGCAAACTAAGAAGCTTCAACCATTAAATACAAGACACACATAATTTACATATAGAAAGAGACCTACAGATTCTTAACAAAAGATTCAAATGATCTGAAGGAATTAAACTGTCAACATCAAAACATAAACTTAGTGTTCTATCGCAGCGGAAAAGCTATCATTATCAAAAGAGGTTCCGACTGCTCAACACACCTCCATCCATCATCTGCTCAACCTGCACATTTAAAAACAAACATGCAGGACTGAGTACAAGAATGCACTCAGTGGACTCATGCCAAAACATTTTATCAACTTTAAATTACATCGCTGCCATCATAGTAAGATCTGAGGGTTTTATTTGAAAAGGCCTTGTACTTACGAAACATTTTCATCATTTCATAAACATTTATGCGGCGGACATATTTTCCTTATGTATGATCCATATCACATCTCGTATAACATCTCATAAACTCATCTTGCACCGTAGAAGGAGGCCTCCTTCCACAGACGCCGTGATGGCGAGAACTCTTTCGGCCTGCGATCGCCTCTTGTGCGCAAAATCCTTGCCACTCACGGCACGAGATCGAATTCTCAATCATCCTTGCGAGTTCTAACAAGAATACGAATTCAATCATCTCATAAGTTGGGAGCTACCCAACAACATTCATAATTCGTTCATGGATGGGATACGTAAATAAAACATAAACATTTTGGGCAGGTAATTAAATAAATCATTTCATCATCATTTCTTTCAAATAAGCATCGTAAATAAATCATTTGGTAAGCATTTTAACTTTTTTAGTATAGTAAAGCCAACTGGATTGTCGATTTCTCAAAATACGATTTCTTTCTACGTCGCTTGATCACGTCTGTGTCCCACCTTTACGTAAAAACTAATTTAGTACGTCGGTCACGTTTTTCGAGAATGACAAAGTTTAATAAACTTTGATAACTTTATAATATAATATTTCGCATCCCTTAACTAATTTAATACGTCCTTTCATTGTATATCTTAACTAATAATTTCTCGTACTTCGATAGGGACGTAATATGATCTACGGTCTCATTTTAACCATTTAGGTTAAACATCGAACTTATACTAACGTCTTTCGATAAAATGATTTCAATTATGAAATCGTTTCTCACAAATGAGATATTCTTATAAATTTAATACGTTTTACACGTATTAGTATATTTATTCAACATATATCATACGTTTAGACTTAAGTCAACGATTTTGACTTTTCTTAACTTATTTTTCGAATTATTCACACATTTGTTAACTAATTTCCATATAAATCGATTTTCAATTGATTTCTTATCAATTCACCCTAATTCTCGATTTTTCACGTAAATCAATAAACATGATTAATATATTACTCTAATAACACCTAACTTATACATTACATATTATTTTCACATCTAACGTTATTTAATATAACGTTTCACCGTAAACATAGTATACTATGTTTCTAAAATCCCATAAATTCTTAGTAGGTCTAAAATATATTCTAAGGACATAATATATTATTTTTCTTGATATAAAGAATTTAAAACCCTAATTTCTCAACCACAGCTCTCGGCCTTCTTATAAATTCTCAAACTTCTTCCAAAATTCTTCTAAATTCATATAATACACTATATTATCATAGGATCATTTATATGTATTAACATTTGTTATAGGAAAATTGGACATCATTATTCCTATACTATAGTTCTCAAAAATTTCTCAACAATACCCAATCATTTTTCTAAAATTTTAATAAAATTCCACAATGCCTATACATTATCATATATCACTAATCTAACATAATATCCAACCATTACAACTTATTCATCAATATACCAACCTTAGTAGGTCTCGAATTTTTCAAACATGAACATCCATTTTCTAAAAATTCTAATAAATTCACATAGTACTTAATTAAGGCCCTAGATCAATAATATGCTACAATATCACTTAAACATTAATTATACACCAACATATAAATCCTAAAAATTTTCGGTAATTTTAAATTAATTCATACAATTCCCAAAATTTCTAATAAATCACAATAAGTTCTATTATCAACATATATCATTAATCCATCAATACTTGAACCATAAAAATTTTCGATCACTACCCTTAAAATATAACATGCTTAGCTTTTAATTAAAACACTACATATGCTTATACTTAACATACTAAACATAATTAATGAACAACAAACATGATAGCATTAATGAACATACGCATATATATATATATATATTAAAATCTAACAGTTGGAAATCAAAAATTCTAACGTATATAGATAGCTTGTTCGATTCCTAACCTTTTTACCGTTGTCGATTGATTTGTGCAAGGATTTATATCAAGGTTTGGTGAAGAAAATGAAGAACACTCTTCTCTTTTTTTTTTAAAAAGCTTACGACAGTAAGAGGTTTGGGAAAGAGAAATGTTTTGTTTTGTTTTAATCCTATCACTTATGTATCAAAGCAAAAGAAATTACAACACCTAATGCCTATTTCTCTACACTCTCGGCTCCCTCACACAATTTGCAAGAAAGATTTTTATTTGATGACTCACTTCTAATACATCATCTCTTACACCATAGTAAATGCCATTTACTTAACCAAATAAATGAAAGAAATCCTTTGCTTTTGATCACAAAAGGGACGTCGGTCATCTCATGCAAAAAGGGAGGAGCTTTATTTATTTTTGTCTTATACTACATAATAATATCTACACAATACCAAATGCAAGCAAAACAAGTCAAAGAAGAGTTTCAAATTTCCTTCTCACCTCAATTGAAAGCAAAGTACACGGCTATGACACAACACAAAGCATTCCACTTGATCTCTAATTAATTATCTTGGTTTGTGTGTAATAATATCACACTTGATTCATCTAATTACACATCATAGCAAAGATAGCAAAAATTCATTCATTATGTTCTAATATATAATTGTTCACGGCACTTTCATGTATAAGTGTACAACATTTTATTTTTCTTGAAATTTATAGTTATATAACATAATATATGTCTTAGATGATAAATTAAATCATAGGAAGAATAATTAAAATGATTCATGTGTCAAAAACCCTAATTCTCGAAATTAGGGTTTTCGAAAATTGCTAACTTATTCAATAATTATTCCTTAATTCTCTAGCATTATTTTAATGATAAATAATGCTCTTATTACAAAAATAATCATAGGAATTGAAATATTATAAATCCTTGATCATTAGACTTATTTTTCGATTCGTCTCTAAACGTTGACGTTCGAAACGTCTCGAAACGTTAATAATCGAACCATCTCAAAATGTTCATAATAAAGTCGAAATGACTTTATTAATTCATTTCATTAATAAGGGAATTTAATTCTAAGCTCTGTTACTTAGAAAAATTAACGTAATATTAACTATCGATATTCAATCGACGTTAAAATATTACTGCCGAAAGGATTTACATAACTATATCCCTTAATTCACATTCATTAGTGAATATGATATAAGAATTTATTATATCATAAATAGTCAAAATCAATATTCGATAAGTTACTAATTCAATTATCGCGGCGAAACCCTAATTTACGAATCTTAATTATCGTAATTAGGCTTTAAATCTTCGGGATATTACAACCTCATACGTATATATAAGGTTTCCCCCTTTCTTCCCCGCTTCTTATTTCCAACCCCTAGTCATACCCCGGCATCCGTGCCTTCCCTCGGGAATTGGGGCGTGACAGAATGGTATCAGAGCGGTTGATCTTGGCTCTGACATCTAGCTTTGTTATCTGATACCAAGAATGGTATTAGAGAAATGGTCCTAATAAACGTGATGCTCTTAATTAAATTATGTTGTTGTTTTGTATACAACCACCCACAGCTCGCTATCACACCGCCATGATTAAAGTAAGGTACGAAGTTTTAACAAGTTTTTATTTCAAAGTGCGTACAAGTATTCAAAGTATTTTCAAATATTACGTTGGAAGTATGACACCATATGATAAGAGTTTTTAAAATTTGTTATATCGGGAATACGAAATGAGGTGATTGAATTTTGAAATATTGCCATGTTTGGGACTATTGAAACCATATGGCTAAGTTTGAAAGAATGTTTATGATGAAAGATGACACCATATGACTATTGAAACCATATGGCTAAGTTTCAAATATTTCGTTGGAAGTATGTCACCACATGATAAGAGTTTTTAAAATTTGTTATATCGGGAATACGAAATGAGGAGATTGAATTTTGAAATGTTGTCATGTTTAGGACTATTGAAACCATATGGCTAAGTTTGAAAGAATGTTTATGATGAAAGATTTTATTGGATATACAAAAGAAAAGTTATGTGGTTTAAAGATATATATTGATGTGCATAGTTGATACATGTGCAATGGGAATGGAAATAGAATTGCGAATTGTTATGTGAAGGAATGAAGGTGTGATTCTATCGGAGGTTCGAGAGTGTAATACCCCGTCCTTCCTGAGCATTAGGTTTGTATGGTACGTTTTTCGATAAAGGTCAAAAGGTTAACTTTTTGTTTCGGTGATGCGACCATCACCAAACCTCAGGCGTTGTGAAGAGTGTCGTATGACGAATTCATAGACACTAAGTATGCAGGTTTTCGACCACCCACGAAGGTTTGGCACTCCGGGGAAGTTATCGAAAAACCAGACTTTTCATGGGTCTTTTAAAAGCATATCGTGTTTATAGTCGTTATGTCCGGTATTTTATTTCGAGTCCATGGGTACTAAGTTTGCTAAATTTGGAGTCCGTTTGCAAAAGTTGCTTGCTTTTGCGTTTTCGAAAAAGGGCGCTTGCATGCGAGTTCATGACCCTGCTTTTCCTATAAATAGGAGGCTAGGGCTTCATCTTCAACGTTCATTTCCTTCGTCTCTCTATGTTTACGGACGAGCCGATCAGCTCCACGTACGCTGCGAAAGCGCTGGAGGAGTGGGGATCGAGCCGGGGAGGCTCGGCAGCAGCGCCATTGCCTGCTTGCCGCCCTCTGGCGATCGACCCTCCCGGCGCCCGTTTTCTTTTTGTCCTTTTCTTGTTTTGATTCCGCCTTTTAGTAGAACGTATAGCATAGAACTCGGGATTCTAAAGGGACGAGGCGAGAAAACGGCCAGAGGCCGGCCAATTTGGCCGCCGACCGCCGCCGCCGTCGCCCCTCTTGGCCGCCGATTGGTAGTCAACGGGCCACCTTTTGGCTATGGGTCCTTTAGCTTTTGAGTTCCGGGCTATGCATTCCACTAAAGTACCGATTCCGTTTTTCTGTTTTTCGCGTTTCTGCATGTCGGGATGTTTTTCGTTGCTTCGAGTTTTCTAAAGGAAGTACATGCATGGGTTATCCATTTTCAACATAGTTTGTCATTCCATATTCGTCGTTATGCATATTTCTTATGTTTCCATTTTCATGCATCGATTTTGGATTGTTTATCCTAGATCTGAGGATAGGCATCGATTTTTCAAGCTTCTTCGCTGCTAAGATTTGAGTCAACTTGCTTGCATGCATAATTTGAAAGTACCCTATTATAGGTCTTGATGCCCTTAATATATTTCCTTACGCATCGAGTTGATTTGAAAACCGGAGAGTGCGAATGTGGGTTCAAAAGTCGAAAACCCTCGTTTTGCTTGATCTTCGTTTGGATCATGATATTGCTTTGCTTTGTGGGATGTGACCCCAAAGTTGTTCCGTCTTGTTACGGTACCTACCGGTCACGATCGGTGAAGTCATCGGATCATAGATACCTCCCGGTTGGCGTTTTAAATCTGTTCGGGTTGGGTTATATATGCTTATTTTGAGTTATTTACTCGATATTTAAAATAAAACATGTGCGCCGTAAAATGTTTTGGTGAAGTTATTCTTGTTCTACGATCCGAGATGTGGTTCTATTGTGATTGTGCATGGATCTCTATTCGGTTGGTTGATCACCATCTTGAGTATTGATCGTAAGGGATAGACCCCAACACATGGTTATGGTTACGAAAGGATAGACCACAGAGTCCACGGAAATGGTAATGAGGTGGTTATGGTTACGACGAGTTTGACCCTGAAGTCCACACCGAGTTAGCCGGTGGATACATTCGGGTATGGGCTGACTAGATATGTTCAAATTTGAGATATTGTGGGGGGCTTGATATGTTCGGGCGAATGAGATGAGATGGGCTGGCGGGATACGTTACGGTGTGGTTCTTTGGTTCTATGATGAGAACAACGATAATAACGGATCGGTGTCGAAAAATAAAAATCTATTTTGCTTACTTAGAAGTGGATTACATTTCAAAACCTTCTAAGGTAAGTGCTCTGAACACTGCATCATGATTCTTTTGATTTATGATAAAACCCAGTGAGTGCACTAGTACTCACCCCAAACTCTTTCAAATCTTTTCACAGATGGAGGAGGGCTGGATAGGCGACTCTAGGGGTGGAGCTGCGGGTTCTTCATGCTATGCTTCCACGATGTTGTGTTATATACATATTCTGATGTTGATGTATTCTTGTCCCTTATTTTGCTTTCTGATTGGGAAAAAGATTTACTATTATGTTGTTATCTTTGTGAGTCTCGATATGAGCATGCTATGTGGTTGACGGTCTAGTCAATGCGGTGTAATGCTATTTTGTTTTCTTGCATTACTTATTATAAATCAAGATCATGTCCATTGAAGTTATGGTATCGATATTATTCTGTTGGTGGATTGTTTGCGCACCCTCCTTGAAATGTCCTAGTTATAGAGGAGATGCTACCCGATTTCATGGTCACATCTTCTTATCGTGTATGTTATATGTATTCCCCTTCTTCCTTCTTAACCCCACCCCTAATCACACCCCGGCATCCGTGCCTTCCCTCGGGAATTGGGGCGTGACGACTTTATATCAGCGGTTTTACGGCTTTGGGTATGTGTCTATAGTGTTTGATATCAAAGCAATTCGTTTGCTTTATATCTTGTACGTTCTTGAAATTGAGTGTTTAGAACTTGTTCTTCTAAACTGTTTATTAGGTACATCTACCCTCAGCTCACCGTCAGGCCGCCTCCTATAAAAAGGGGATGAGGTATGTGTTTATTTGCTGATGCTTTATGTGGTTACGTGATGCTTGATATGATCTTAGTTTCATGTGTTTTGGCTTGGTAAGAGTTTACGTGATGTAAACGTGATGTGGATGAGATGTGGTTGGATGGTGATATGGATGTGGAAATGATTGTCGATGAGACGAAAGGGCACAATGTGGGCGTGATATGGGAACCATTGATGTGGTATGATGTGATTGATATGATCATGAATGGATGATATGAATCTATGTGTTTACATAGAAATATGTGATTGATTGAAAATCTTGTTAATATTGATAAACGAGTGCTTGTAAGTGAATCACATGTTGCTTACGTGATTATTATATGAATATCCATATCGATGCCGATATGTGTTGAAAGTGAATATGTGTCTTGAGACATGATTACCCGGATATTTGGGGCGAAAAGGAAGCGTGAATATTTGTTGTTATTTTGATGAACTAACATGTATGTTTATGGATATTGATGGCCCGAACAACGCCGGTTAAGATCCACGGGATAGATGGCGGATCCGTGAGTTCGAGAGAATGTACCGGGGAATGTCCATGAGCCGTTGGGAGTGTTTACGGGAGATTTGTTGGTTTGTGGAAGAAGATTCGAGATAGTGGAAAGGTATCCAAATCGAGGCTTACTATCGGATGGCGGAAAGGCTACCGACGGGTTGGCAACCATGGGCGAGAAAGGCGAGTGCGTGATGTTCCGTCGGGATCTATCACGGACACCTTACCTTGGATTTCACGAGTTCGCTGCTCGAGTATGGAGGCGGTGGACCGATCATCAAGGCATACCATCGAGGAGGATGTGATCGCGAGGCACCTCGAGGACCGATCCAGTTGATGGCAGATGATGTTCTGAAGAGCCTTTGGGAGGCGACCATCGCTCGAGGCGATCACCGATGCATCGGGATACACGGTCACTACACCCCCATCTCGATCCTCACTTCCAGACGGACCGGGAATGATTTTGAGTAGGACCTCCCGGTGAGAAAATGATCCACCCGACCGTGGCGAGAGAAGAGGCCCAAATCGAGAATCATAGTACCACGAGCGATGTCGGGTTGGCCTCCCGGAAGGAGATTACGAGGAGGAGGAGACCGGAAGAAGAAAGGAGGGCGGTGAGGACTCGGAGGACCGTTGATCTAGATAGCGGATGACTCGGATGAGGTCGAGCATGTTGAGGAAGGGCGAGGCAGGCTGGAACCCGAGAACAGCATTCGGTGAGACTCGGCGATCGAGGCACGGCTTGGATGGGATCATACTCACGAGGCAGCTTGCTTCCATGCGGGATCGCTTTACGAGCGGCGACTGAATCGAGCCACGATAGGAAGGAGAGAAAGGATGAGGAAAGGCGAATGGAACCATTGAAACAAGCAAAGAGTAGTGGGCGAATATGGAGGCGAGAGATGCAGGTAGTTAATGTGTGCGATGTGATCGCATTACGCTATAAGCATAGACGAGCGGCGTCTTTTGGCGATGTAGGAGTCGATTCTTTTGCTCATATCGACCTTTTGGTGACATACCTTGATCTTGTATTTTGTGATCCTTTATGGACAATCTTGATACTAACGCATCTATGATAGGATATTTATGTTTGATGCTTATATGTGATATGAGCTATGCCATGATGATATATGATCTATGTGATGTGTGATGATGATGTTATGTGAAATACATACGATGATGTGTTAGCGGTGCATGTTTATATGTGATCGTGATATGTGGCATATGTGATGATATGTGGTTATGGGTGATGATATATGTTATGCGATGATACCCGACTATCTATGCGAAAGTGTTTCTAATGTTTCAAGCGTCGATGCAGAATACAGAGAACAAGGAACCGGAGGAACAATAACGTGGAAGAAGCCCAGAACCACCTTTGGTTCGTGACATGCGATTGAGAGTTTTCGTGGCGAATCCCCTACATTCGGCGATCTTGGAGAACCGATCGGCCGAGGCGGATACGATCCACGAAGGATCTTGAATACATCGGTGCGAAGAAGCGAAAGAGCTGGTGCGCGATCTTTCGGCTAACCGATGAGGCGACTTACGGTGGGAATCCGTGAGAGAACCTAACACCGGGGCGATGGGAAGGTATCGTGGGAAGATTTCAGGAATAACTCATGGAAAATGCGTGCTGGCGTTTATAAGCGGAGAAAGCAAAACGAGTTACGGAATCTTCGTCGAGGAGAAGGGCGGTCACCGAAAGTCGATCGCTCGTTCAATAAATGCATCGCGTTATACTACGTACACTGGTCGGTCTTGAGGCTGCCGAGGCGAGCGAGGTTGAGAGAGGACTCGACTAGAGATCGAAATTTAGCTCGTCGATCGGGGAGATTTGGCGTATCGCAATCCTTGAACCGGGCTTTAAACATTGAGTCGATGTTGCCCGGGAAAACGATGGCACACAGACGGCCGGTGACGGAGGAAGAGAAATGGGAAGATCGAGGAAAGGCGATCGGTGTTCGAGGAACGAGAGAGGTCGATGATTCGGAATGCGGGTATTCGAGGAAGAAAGCGACCTTAGGAAGGAATTTCCAACCCATGCGGCGGTGGGGGCGGGGTGTGGAAAAACAGGTGCGAAATGTCGGAGGAATCATTTAGGCGAGTGCGAAAAGGTAGCGTTGAGTGTTATCGTTGTAGGAAGTCGGACATTCGCTGAGATTGTCCATTAGGAGGTCGGCGGTGCGGCCGCGGTGAGGCGGCATCCGGCTCGTGAGGCGAACCGGGCTCTGTCGAGGGCGAACCCGCAGGCGGGAGGTCACCTAGGCCCGACAAACCAAAGGCCACCACAAGCGCAAGGGTGTGCGCCTTGAATCGGCGGCAACCTGAGCTCCGAAAATCTTGCGGTATAATCCATATGAGTGATATACCCGTTTTGCTTTGTTTGATCTGAGAGCCTCACATTCTTTCGTTTCGAGAATCGCATGTGAGAGGTTGGGTTTGGTACCCAAGGAATCACAGAGTACCACAAATTAGCATCCCATCGGGAAGTGCTAAAGCGAAAGAGATATGCTCGAACCGGAGGTGAAATGCGTGAGCGAAGGTCTTTGTCAATTTGCATGTCATCGGAATGGAAGATTTCGATGTCATCTTTAGCATGGATTGGTTGGAAAAGCACGGTGCAACTATCGTTATCTCGAGAGAAGTTGCTTTTCGAACAGCCGAAGGAGTGGAAGTTTGTTTCCACAGCGTAAGGATGGGTGTTTGCGTGCCTATGATCTCAGCACTGAAAGCAGTGAGGATGATCAGGAAGGGAAGTTGTCAAACTTTGTTAGTAAGTTTGACAGAGCACGATGAACAGCATAAGCGATTGCAAGAGGAGCGATGGTGTGTGAATATCCGGACGTGTTTCGAGGACTTGCCGGGCTTGCCGCTGATAGACAAGTGGAATTCACTATTGATGCGGAACCGGGAGCGGCGCCCGATATCAAAGCACCATAAAGAATGGCACCTAAAAATTACAAGAAGCTGGCGCGATTGCAAGAGCTGTTGGATCTAGGTTTTATCCGACCTAGCGTGTCGCCGTGGGGAGTGCCGATTACATTCGTCGAAGAAGAAGATGGGTTAATGCGGATGTGTATTAACTACGAGTGAATAAGGTGACGATCGAAACGGATATCCTCTTCCGGAGCGGCGATCTGTTTGACCAGCTCGAGGGCGAGTGTCTTCTCAAGATCGATTTGAGGTCCGGCTACCATCAGGTGAAGATCGGGAAGGATGGCGTTGCGAAGCCGCGTTCGAGAATGAGGTATGGGCACTACGAGTTCATCGTGATGTCGTTTGGTTTGACCAATCGCGGCGATCTTCATGGATCGATGAATCGAGTTTTCCATCGATGTCTGGATAGTTTCGTCTTGGTTTATATCGATGATATTCTCATCTATTCAAGAATGCGAGTTGCATAGAACACCTCCGTCTTTGTGCGGAAGCGTTCTGACGAGAGGTTGTGCGCCAGTATAGTAAGTGCGGTTTTGGCTCAAAGAAGTGATGTTCCTTGGACACGTCGTGTATGCGAAGGAATCAAAGTCGACCAGTGAAGGTTGAGCGACAATGGCGGAAGTTTCCGACTAATGCCAATGAGTGCGAAGCTTTCTAGGCTTGGCGAGGATATTATAGGCGTTTCATCGAAGGGTTTCGAAGTTAGCAAGGCGATGGCCTTGCACTCGAAAGGGATCAAGTTTTCGTGGTCGAAGCTTGTGAAGCAAGTTTCGAGTTGAAGAAGAAGCTAACAACCGCTCGGTGTTAGCCGTGCGGAAGGAGCGATGGGTTTGTGGTCTACCGATGTATCAAGCTTGGTTTAGGTTGTGTTCTTATGCGAGCGGGAAGGTTATAGCTTACGCGTCTCGTCGGTTGAAGCGCGAGTTGAGCTACCAACTCACGACACAGGTTAGCGGCGATCGTTCATGCGTTGAAGATTTGGAGGCACTATCGCTATGGAGTTAAGTGTGAGATCTTCACGGATCACGAGCCTCAAGTACTTCTTTGAACAAAAGGAGCTGAAAATGAGGCAAAGAAGATGGCTAGAGTTGGTAAAGGATTATGATTGCTCTATCGGCTATCACGGGGAAAGCGATGTCGTAGCGAGATGCCCTTAGTCGCAAGTCGAGGCGAAGTTGGGATATCTTCTTCTGCGAGAGAAGGAGCTTATTCGAGATTTTGAGAAGCTCGGCTGGAAGTGATTCACCGTCGAGAATCGGTGCAAGGATTCGTCGCAGACTTTGACAATGAGCCGGACACGAGAGAAGCCATCGTGGCGCGCGGAGGCGAGTTCTGGAAAGGATGCGTTTGAAAGCAAGGCTAGAAGATAGCAAGGGTTCATGGGCGAAGACAGCGCTTATTATTCGAGGAAGGTTATGTGTGCCACTCGATAGGGAATTGAGAGATAAGATCATGAGTGAAGCACATGAGGCACCATATCTGACTCATCTGGAAGCACCAAAATGTCGAGAGACCTTAAGAGGAACTTTTGGTGGGAAGGGATGAAAAGGATATACGTTGTGGAGCGTTGTTTGGCTTGTTAGCAAGTGAAAGTTGTGCACCAACGTCCGTCGGGTTTTTGCAACGCTACCAATCCAGTGGAAATGGGATCATATCGGTATGGATTTTATGGTGAGTTTTCCAAGGTCGCCGAGAAACACCGCTATATGGGTTGTCTTCGATAGGTAAGTCAGCTCATTTCTTACCAATTTGGATGGCGGGTTAGATAAGCTTGCTAGCTTTACGTTAGAGATCGTGCGGTTACATGGTGTGCGGTATCGATTCGTCGGATCGTGACCCGAGGTTCACGTCGAGGTTTGGAGGAGTCTGCGAGAAGCCATGGGACCAAGCGAATCTTAGTACAACCTTCCATCCTCGGCGGTCGTCGGAAAGACGATTGGTCTTGGAAGATATCAGAGCGATCGTGGCGGCGGAGGAAGTGGGAAGATACTACCTTGGTGGAGTTTGCCTATAATAGTTTCGAGCCACCATAGAATGCTCCTATGAGCGTTGTCGGAAGGAAGTGATCGCCACTTTATGGGACCAAGTGGCGAGAGAAAGATGTTAGGACCGAGATGGTTCGTGAGCGGTCGAGGTTGTCGATCGGATCGCGAATGATCAAGGAAGCTCGAGGGAGGCGAAGTCTATCCGGACAAGCGTCGTCGGATCTTGATTCATGATCGGAGATCGCGTTTTCATGGTTTCCCGAGAGAGGGTCGTTCGTTTTGGGAGCGAGTAGTTCGCCAGGGTTCGTTGGACCTTCAGTTCTCAGAGAATAGGCCTCGTTGCCTATGGTTAGCTTTGCCGCTAGCATCGGAGATGTGCGCGGCGTGTTCACGTTTCTCGTTGAGAAAATGCGTGTCGACCCAAAACACGTGATCAAGCATGACAGTGGTTCTTGCTCGGGATCGAGTTACGAGGAGAGCCAGGTGGCTATTTTGGAGCGAAGTCAGGAGTTTGAACAAGCGTTCATGGTGAAAGTGTTGTGGAATCACCATGGCGAAGAGGAAGCTACGTGGGAGTTGGAAGACAAGTTCGGGCTCATTACCACGTTGTTTCCTCACGTGTTTGAAATTCGGGGCGAAATTTTTTCTAAGGGGATGTAATACCCGTCTTCGAGCATCGAGTTTGCATGACGTTTTTGAGAAGGTTAAAGGTTGACTTTCGTTTGGTGATCGACCATCACGAAACCTCGGTTGTGAAGAGTGTCTTATGAAGAATTCATGACACTAGTATCTGAGTTTCGACCACCCACGAATGTTTGGCACTGAAGTTATCAGCTGGACTTTTCATGGGTCTTTAAAGCATATCTTGTTTATAGTCGTTATGTCCGGTATTTTATTTGAGTCCATGGGTACTAAGTTTGCTAAATTTGGAGTCCGTTTGCAAAGTTACGTCGCTTTGCGTTTTGAAAAACGCTGCATAGCGGTGCCTGACCCTTTCTATAAATAGGAGGCTAGGGCCTTCATTTTCAACGTTCATTTCCTTGCTCTCTGTGTTTCGGACGAGCGAGCAGCTCAGTGCTGCGCAGCCTGGAGGAGTGGGGAT
Source organism: Salvia rosmarinus (assembly GCA_036937905.1). Lineage (NCBI taxonomy): Eukaryota > Viridiplantae > Streptophyta > Magnoliopsida > Lamiales > Lamiaceae > Salvia > Salvia rosmarinus. Next base: position 84,554 of record JAODLM010000676.1, read on the forward strand.
CGGCGGGGAGGCTCGGCGCGGTGCCATTCTTGCTGCGCCCACCGCCGATCGACCCCTCCCGGCCCCGTTTTCTGTTTTGTCCTTTTCTTTTTGATTCCGCCTTTTAGTAGAAGTATAGCATAGCGAAATTCTAAAGGGCGAGGCGAAAAGCGGCGGAGGCACCAATTGGCGCCCAAAGCCGCCATCGCCCTCTTGGCCTCCGATTGGTGGTCAGGCCACCAGCTCGTGGTCCTTTAGGTTTTGAGTTCGGGCTATGCATTCCACTAAAATCGATCCGTTTTTTTTTCGCGTTTCTACATGTCGGGATGTTTTCCGTTGCTTGAGTTTTCTAAAGGAAGTACATGCCGGGTTATCCATTTTCAACATAGTTTGTCATTCCATGTTCTTAGTTATGCATATTGCTTATGTTTCCATTTTCATGCATCGATTTTGGATGGTTTATCCTAGATCCGAGGATAGGCATCGATTTTTGAAGCTTCTTGCTAAGATTTGAGTCACTTGCATGCAGCATATTTTGAAAGTACCCTATTATGGTCTTGATGCCCTTAATATATTTCCTTACGATCGAGTTCATTTGAAAACCGGAGTGCAATGTGGGTTGAGAAAGTCGAAAACCTCCGTTTGCTTGATCTTCGTTTGGATCACGATATTGCTTTGCTTTGTGGGATGTGACCCCAAAAATTGTTTGTCTTGTTACGGTACCTACCGTCGATCGGTGAAGTCATCGGATCCTTAGATACCTCCGGTTGATGTTTTAAATCATTGGGTTGGGTTATATATCTTATTTTGAGTTATTTACTCTAATATTTCAAAATAAAACATATGCGCCGTAAAATGTTTTGGTGAAGTTATTCTTGTTCTCGATCCGAGATGTGGTTCTATTGTGATTGTGCAGCGATCTCTATTCGTGGGTTGATCACCATCTTGAGTATTGATCGTAAGGGATAGACCTCGAACACGTGGTTATAGTTACGAAGGGATGACCCGAAGTCCATACGGAAATTGTAATGAGGTGGTTATGGTTACGGCGGTTGACCCAGAAGTCCACACGAGTTAGCCGTTGGATACGTTGGGCATGGGCTGTGGATATGTTCGGCGAGATATTGTGGGCTATTGGATATGTTGGGCGAATGAGATGAGATGGGCTGGCGGGATCGTTGGAGCCGTGGTTCTTTGGTTCTATGATGAGAACAGAATAATAGGATCGGTGTCGAAAAGCGAAAATCTATATTGCTTACTTAGAAGTGGTTCGTTTAAAACCTTCTAAGGTAAGTGTACTGACACAGGCATCATGATTCTTTTGATTTATGATAAACCCAAGAGTCGCTAGTACTCACAAACTCTTTCAAATCTTTTCACGGATGGAGGAGGACGGCCAGTGGGGGTGGGCTGGGTTCTTCATGCTATCTTCGCGATGTTGTGTTATATCGTATTCGATGTTGATGTATTCTTGTCCCTTATTTTGCTTTCGATTGGGAACAAGATTTGTTATTATGTTGTTATGCTATGAGTCGATATGAGCATGCTATGTGGTTGACGGTCTGGTCAGGGTGTAATGCTATTTGTTTTCTTACATTACTTATTATAAATCAAGATCATGTCCATTGAAGTTATGGTATCGATATTATTACTTGGTGGATTGTTTGCCCTCCCCGTGATATGTCCTAGTTATAGAGGAGATCTGCCGATTTCATGGTCACATCTTCTTATCGTGTATGTTATATGTATTCCTCTTCTTCCCGCTTAACCCCACCTAATCACCCCGCATCCGTGCCTTCCCTCGAATTGGGCGTGACGGAGAATGCCTGAGCATGGATCATTATGGGATATGATGACTATATTGTTCTCATTAAACATGTTATGATGATGTTATGCTAGCTCGGATAAGAGTGTCACGACCGACTACCTAATCGGTAATTAGGCGTGACTCGGGTTAAGAAGAAAATTTACACCACGGCTCAAACATATGTCAAGAGAAAAGACTAATATAACTTTGGCATAATGAATCTAACATTTACGGTTTCAAGAAGTGAAATGTAAAGTAGGTTTCGAATGTTTTGTCAACAAGAAGAATTTATCAATAATTTAAAACAAGGAATGACAACGATTCAACGAATGATATTAATCAACGATAACCATTCGAACATTCAAAGAATCCTTGTTCACCGAACATCGAACATGATCACTTTATCATATCGAACATATAAGGTGTAAGGTCAAAGCTTACGAACGTGGTTGAGAATTATGTATGAAGACATAACTCTGCGCAACAAAACATGTTAATAACAATAGAACAACCTTAATATGAATCAACATTTAGAAGCCTTGCTGCAGAATTCGATTCCAACATTCTCTCACCACTGCATATTTAGAAATATATGCGGTGAGTACAAAATGCACTCGGTGTATACGCCAAAACATAAAGATAAACTTTGCCCTTGGCTATAAACTGACTTGCCATAACATGTACTATCATAAATAAATACTTACTTGCTTTCATATTATAATAATATCATATGCATATGCATGTAACATGTTTGCATGCAACTTTCTTCTCCTTCCCATATCCACGGATTCTTTCGCGTGTTGAGAAGAGGCCTCCTTCTCAAACACTTTAATATCACATACCCGAGTGACCGAAGGTTCTCAACTACGGTCATACCCGACGCCGGTAAATTCTTTCTTTTCAATCTTTCTTTCTTTCTCTCCGTGATAGGTAGGTGCATCATGCTTATGCTCATGCTTAAAACATTGGCAAGTCAATCATCTTTCAAAACAATGCAATTAGATGCATATCATCAAATCTCTGTAATCTTTCATGTATAATCATATCATCTCATTTGAAAACATTTAAAAGCATAAGCATACTTTTATAGAAAATACTTATACCCGGATGTTCCTTAGAGCTAAGGAACTAATTCTAAATTCCAATTCTTTATTTATCCCATTTGTCCATCAATCCATATAAACGCATACAACTATCAAGACTCAAACAAGAACATTAATCGTCTTAGTCGTCGACACGATCATATCTTCCCGATATCAAATCTAAGACGCTAATGTCTACATCAAAACTTGATCATTGCATCCTCTAACATTTTATTAACAAACAAATTCTATCGAATTTAAAGATAACGCTTTGTAAACGCATCGCCAAATCAACACCGATCAACCAAACATAGCCCAAACTCCACCAATTCATCACCATATATCTCAATATGCATAGGAAACTCAACAACAAGCCTCAATCATCTCATTTTAACCAATAACCAAAATCCCTTAAGAGCGTCACTTAGGGTCTAACGTCGAAAATTCACGCGACGCCATCTAACACCAACGAACCTATATACATGCTCAACTATCATTAAATAACATCATTTTATCAATAAACATAAAGATCAAAGCTTTGCTTTGAAAACAATTTTTCACGACAAACTAAATTTTACCGTTTGAATCGTAGGAAAAATCCAATAAATTATTTTAAGCTTTATTCATATCATAGAATCCAAATATGAAGTCAAAATGATCAAATAAAATCAAAATCCAACAATATAAGCCCTAGGGTTTCGGCTTTATTTAGGAATTCTATATAGTTTCGATTTCAAACGCTTTTCTTGTCAAACACGCTTATATCAATCCAATAACATATATATGAAAGAAATTCAATCATAACAACATCATAAATTTAATATAAAGGCTGCCCTTTTCAAAATTTACAAGAATTTACAAACAATAAACATATGCTTTACAAATTCGCGTTAAACGATACGTAGACGCCAAATCTATCATAATATTAACAAATAATCAAATACATAATCTTTCATAATTTTCAGCATATGATCAAAATATGAAATAACATATGCTCATGAATTTTAAAATTTTCAATCCGTAGATGTGTTCAGACTAGATTATACCTTATTCGAACCCGATCGAAAATTCAACTGGATCTTCCTATTTTTGGCCCTATATTTTCAAACTTTGTGTGAAAAGTGTGTGTGTGCGTGAGTTTGGCTGAATTTTGGAGAGAAAATGGCTCAAAAGTATATTTATATAATTAATAAGGCAAAATAGTAATTTCACATTTTAAATTAAATTTTCTTTTATTTTTCCAAAACATAATGGTGCCAACACACCATATTCTAGATAATTCCATAAAATAATCTCCATATTTATTTTTGAATTTTCAGAATTTATAAAATAATAATAATAATAATAATGATTTTTCATGAAATTTTCCAAAATATGCTAGAAAATTCCATAATTAATTCCTAACAATTCCAATATTGAATCTTATTTTCTTAACACCTTAAACTCATCATTTTCATCAATATAAAGTTCCAAAACTATAAAATATATAATAGGAACTCACTTAATAAAAATAGAGTTAATTCCATTTTATGCAAATAATGGAATTAAATATTCCATTTATTCTTAAATCCTTCAATATCACTTTCTAAATTTTTCATCATCAAATATCATTAAAATATAATAATTAAAAATATTTTGGCCTTAAAACCATTTTAAATATTTTACTCTTAATCCGAGCTTAATCGGCAAAAGCGCCACAAAACGTAGATTTTGAAATTCTCAATTTTCGAAATCAAAACTTATTGAGCATGTACCTATCATCTTAAGACCCTTGGAATCTAGGTCTTCTTATCCTAAATAAGATCCGAGAATCTTATCTCGATTCGCTCAAATCGCAGAAATTTATCGTCTCAACTCGAAGCTTAACGTCAAAGCTTCTAACTTAACCAAGTCTTTCTTAAGATGCAATGCCCTTATTAAGCTCTTAATCACGAGCTAATCTTACTGAAATCGGGTATTACATTCTCACCCCTACAAAAATTTGTCCTAAATTTACGTCAAAAAAGCTCATAGTACTTCTTCTCATCCGATCTTTAACTTCCATGTCATTTCTTCAAAATCATCATGCTTCCATATCGATCTAATATGCATTCGACTTTTCTTCGTTGTTAAATCTTGTTCACAACATTTGCTCTCTTGATGTATCATGTGTTTTAGATTAAATACATAGCTTTGTATCAGTAGTATATAGAACACATCACTAATATTTTCGAACTCGGAGAAAATGCTTATCCGTAGCGACTAGCCAATCTTTCTTGAATCTCGTCGATCGATACATCTCGATAACTTCGATTCTTGTCTTTACTTGTCGATGATTACGACCATCTCTTTAATCGCCGTCCAAGACTCTTCTTCAAATCGCTTTTAAAATAAACGATCTACACTTGCTATCGTAAAAGACTTCATAGGCCATATAAATCTTGGTTCGATCTTGTCTTCTAACGTCGGATGGTCCGCTTAAATTGACCATCTATTGCGGATAAAAGTCGTATTGAAATTCAATCTTGTATTCATCTTTATAATAAATTTGTCCAACACAAGATGTAAACTTGGAGTCTCTGCTCGAGATGATCGAGAGCAGCACTTCATGTAAATGTACTATCTTCGGCGACACTGAGCTAACTTGTCGCCTTCGACGTGATAGAGATCGAATAACATAAGCGTTCTTCGTGAGTCGATCGATTGTCACCCATGCTTCGATTGGGTAATCAACACGTGTGTCTTCTCATCTTTTCAACTTTAATAAAAGCCTCACGAATTCTAGAATTTATGATCATATACGTCGACAATCTTCTTTCTTTGCTTCATGCTTGTAAACCAAATTTCTTTACTTACGAATTCGAGGTAGATACTTTTGTACAATTCTCCTTTGAACTACTTCGCATAACATTCTTTAATTGCTCGGGAGAAAGAACTTTCGTCTAATCGGCTGATGACCTTCCACCTAACGATATGCATAGGAAATATTCTTAACCGAGTTCTCCAATCTTGAAAACTAACTCATTGATGCAAACTCATTCTTTAATAACAATTGGGTTATACATTTCATTAAGGATAAAGAGTTTGAGAGAAAATTATGCAATTCTATTGGTTTAAGGGAAGAAAGTATAAGTAAATCTTGAAAAAATTGTACTTTCTTATTCTTCAATGAGGATTTCTTCTTTGGGTGACATAACTGCATTGCAAATGAATACCAAGCAGATATCTTGCTTATCAATAACGGGTATAGGTTTTCAATCAACTAGCAAATTCAGATCTCAAAGGTCTTCAAATTGCTTATCACAAAGTTATGATGTGAAATGAAAGCATTGGATAGCAAATGATCGATAAATATCAAGGAAAAGAATTTGTATCTCTAAGGACTTTTGCAAAAAGAAGGAAAACTTTATCATCCGGGACTTCGGTATACAAATGCATTAAATATTTCAAGAAACACATCCGATATGATCACGACTATCTTTCACTCTGCCGAAGATGGCCACAAAAAGGCAGATGGGCCAATATTTGAATTGAGTTGTGCTTGTGCCAACAAATGATACAACTTAAGTTCATATAAAAATTTTGAGGCATTTGGTTCGATAAACTAGCAGTCTTTCTCAAATCTCCAAATGAGAAGTCTTGGGAACACAAAAGAATAGAACAAACTAACGATGGAGAAGTCTCAAGAGATGCAAAAGTTTGGTTACGTTAATCTAGATCAATAGGGACATCTTAATATCGATTTAAGAATAATCAAATTGTACAAGATCTATATCGATTCAATACTAGCCGAGCATTTGATAAGGAAGACTAGTATCATGCTCAGGCGTAAAAGAGTCAACATCTATGGTTTTAAGATTTTCACCATCATCATTCTCAAATGGAGAAGGAAAAATTTTCAATCAACCGGCGATGAACAACGAGATAAATTTAGGAATAGGGAAAATGAATCAAAAGAGGCGTCTCGTCGAAATATTGAAATTTGATGGTAACTAGAGTCCGGAGAATCAATTTGCTCAAAACAATAAAGCCGCACTCAACATAATCAATGGCAACAAAGAACAACCCAATCTTGTCACTCTTTAGACAATAAAGGAATCGATGAATTTTCCATTTTAATCTCGATACATCTTGATCAAAGCGTCTCTTTCCTGACGATAGGTTCGAGCTAAAAATTCGTCAAGGCAAGCTACTTCGATATGTATATAAACGCCTAATCTTTGTTATTCTTGACGATAAATGAGTCGTACTCTTCTAAACTTTCTATACGATCTTGCTATTCTAATGAAGAATACTCGAACTCGTAGAAAATTTATTCATATTGTTCTACCATCTCTTCATTCTCCTAATTTCTTTCAACTTTAGCTCATAGAGCAATAGCTCATTTCAATCACACATTCTCATATAGCATTCATTCATTATAGGCGTATACATAAACATTATCGAGATAACCATAATCATCATGCTCATAAACATAATCATAAGCATAAGCTTTTACCGGTGAGCTAGAGACGACGGAATCGAATCTTTGTGCTTCTCTCAAGAAGATTATCTCATTAACTTATTTTCTCAATTGTAATCAAACAACGATTCTACAACTCGATTCTCAAATAGAATCATTTCAAAAGAATTCATTAGCTCGGTGCACAAACCGCACAAGACTTTCAAAGATTCATATGGTTCACAAGGATTCCTAACTCGATGTGCAACGTGCACAAATTACAAAATTTGCAAAGATTTCACGAGTTCGTGATTCAAAGCTCGATACCATTACATCGCGACCGACTACCTAATCGGTAATTAGCCGTGACTCGGTTAAGAAAAATTTAACGACCACGGCTCAAACATATGTCAGAGAAAAGATAATATAACTTTGCATAATGAATCTAACATTCACGTTCAAGAAGTGAAATGTAAAGTAGGTTTCCGTGAATGTTTTGTCAACAAGAAGAATTTATCAATAATTTAAAACAAGGAATGACAACGATTCAAACGAATGATATTGAATCAACGATAACCATTCGAACATTCAAAGAATCCTTGTTCACCGAACATGAACATGATCACTTTATCATATCGTAACATATAAGGGTAAGGTCAAAGCTATCGAACGTGGTTGAGAATTATGTATGAAGACATAACCTCTGCAGGCAACAAAACATGTTAATAACATAGAACAACCTTAATAGAATCAACATTTAGAGAAGCTCCTTTGACATTCGATTCCAACATTCTTCTCATCGACATATTTAGAAATATATGCGGTGAGTCAAAAATGCACTCGGTGGTATCATGAAAACATAAAGATAAACTTTGCCCTTGGGCTATAAACTCGACTTGCCATACATGTACTATCATAAATAAATACTTACTTGCTTTCATATTATAATAATATCATATGCATACGCATGTAACATGTTTGCATGCAACTTTCTTCTCTCCTTCCCATATCCACGGATTCTTTGCGTGTTGAGAAGAGGCCTCCTTCTTTAAATATCACATCGAGTTGGACCAAGGTTCTCAACTACGGTCTACCCGACGTCGGTAAATTCTTCTTTTCAATCATTCTTTTCTTTCTCCCGTGGATAGGTAGTGCATCGTGCTTATGCTCATGCTTAAAACATCGGCAAGTCAATCATCTTTCAAAACAATGCAATTAGATGCATATCATCAAATCTCATCTTCATCTTTCATGTATAATCATATCATCTCATTTGAAAACATTTAAAAGCATAAGCATACTTTTATAGAAAATACTTATACCCCGATGTTCCTTAGAGCTAAGGAACTAATTCTAAATTCCAATTCTTTATTTATCCCATTTGGTCCATCAATCCTATAAACGCATACAAGCTATCAAGACCAAACAAGAACATTAATCGCCTTAGTTCGACACATCATATCTTCCCGATATCAAATCTAAGACGCGTAATGTCTATCAAAACTGATCATTGCATCCTCAACATTTTATTAACAAACAAATTCTATCGAAATTTCAAGGAATAGCGTTGTAAGCATCGCAAATCAACACCGATCAACCAAACATAGCCAAACTCCACCAATTCATCACCATATATCTCAATATGCATAGGAAACTCAACAACAAGCCTCAATCATCTCATTTTAACAATAACCAAAATCCCTTAAGACGCCACTTAGGGTCTACGTCGAAAATTCACGGAGCGCCATCTAACACCAACGAACCTATATACATGCTCAACTATCATTAAATAACATCATTTTATCAATAAAACATAAAGATCAAAGCTTTGGCTTTGAAAACAATTTTCGCGACAAACTAAAATTTTACCGTTATTGAATCGTCGGGAAAATCCGAATAAATTATTTTAAGCTTTATTCATATCATAGAATCAAATATGAAGTCAAAATGATCAAATAAAATCAAAATCCAACAATATAAGCCCTAGGGTTTTCGGCTATTTTAGGAATTTATATAGTTTCGATTTGAACGTTTTCTTGTCCAAACCGTTATATCAATCCAATAACATATATAGAAAGAAATTCAATCATAACAACATCATAAATTTAATATAAAGGCTGCTTTTGAAATTTACAAGAATTTACAAACAATAAACATATGCTTTACAAATTACGTTAAAGCGATCACGTGATCGCGCAAATCTATCATAATATTAACAAATAATCAAATACACATAATCTTTCATAATTTTCAGCATATGATCAAAATATGAAATAACATATGCTCATGAATTTTAAAATTTTCAATCCGTAGATGTGTTCTAGAGCAGATTATCACTACTTCGAAACCGATCGAAAATTCAACTGCGGATCTTCCTATTTTGGCCCTATATTTTCGAAACTTTGTGTGAAAAGTGTGTGTGTGCGTGAGTTTGGCTGAATTTTGGAGAAGAAATGGCTCCAAAGTATATTTATATAATTAATAAGGCAGAAATAGTAATTTCACATTTTAAATTAAATTTTCTTTTATTTTTCCAAAACATAATGGTGCCAACACCATATTCTAGATAATTCCATAAATAATCTCCATATTTATTTTTGAATTTTCAGATTTATAAAATAATAATAATAATAATAATGATTTTCATGAAATTTTCCAAAATATGCTAGAAAATTCCATAATTAATTCCTAACAATTCAATATTGAATCTTATTTTCTTAACACCTTAAACTCATCATTTTCATCAATATAAAGTTCCAAAACTATAAAATATATAATAGGAACTCACTTAATAAAAAAGAATTAATTCCTTTTATCAAATAATGGAATTAAATATTCCATTATTCTTAAATCCTTCAATATCACTTTCTAAATTTA
>JAODLM010000752.1:0-96576 GCA_036937905.1 Salvia rosmarinus
CAGATTTCCTCCGGTTCTCTTCTGATTAGCCGCCTGCAGCTTGTCAGGCCCTCCAGACCGCCGCCTCCTCCGCGTGCTTTTCGATCTCGATCGCACAAAAGTCCTCCTCTTCCGCAAGGTTAGGTCAGATACAACAAAAGAAAGCAATATAAATTCAAGAACAGAGATTACCGAATGCGCATCTCCCAACGGTGTAATCACACGCGCGCTTTTATGCTCAAATAAATTTATAACCTATCGCTCATCACAAAGTGAGCCAACGATAAGTATAGGGTCGATCCCATGAGGAGCAGGTAGCAATCCGATGTCACGATGTCACTTAAAAAGGAATGGTAGGTGTAATTATCTCATCACTATAGTACGGATAAAGTAACCTCAAACAAACTCAAAGGGAATATCAAATAATAAGACTAGTCCGGATTGGGCAACAACTTCGTGAAGACTATTAACTCTCGGTCCTAGGTGCAAAGGTTTTCTCATACATACGATCAACCTAAAGAAGAGACATACGTCAGACTCACACACGCCACGCACCACCGACCCCTCCAAGTCTATCCTTTCTTTAAAGAAGGCAGGACACCCGTAAACTATCTAACCTGTAATGCCCACGACGAGGACACCTCAAGACATGCAAGCTTACAGCAATAAGGTGACTGACGGACTAGATCGCAAAGGCAAAAGCAGGACTACTCCAACTCGCCCACACCAGCCGTATTATTTCAAAGGACACCCGACACCCATCCAATTATTACTTGCAACCTCCCTTACCCACTATGTTATTTGCAACCAACACAACCGAGTTTGGTTGTTATATATCGCCTCCAGACCTAGTGTCAGAACACATTTACGTGCATCGTGAATTTCTACTTAGACCTCCTCGAGTTATATTAATCATGCTTCACTTAGTCACCCGCATTGTAATAAAGACTTAGCCGCACATAAAATAAACAAACATGCAATGCTTAATTGAAACCATATCAAACGGAAGCACTTATTATTGTTTGAATGGATAAAACCATGAGCCCAAAACAACAGAAGAAAACATACGATAAAGTAAATAAAGTGTTTGCCCGGCGGTCTTAATGTTGTGGTGGTGATGATAAATCGATGCTAAGAGAATGAGAGCGAGAGTCCGAGAGAGAAGAGACGCACGTCGCGCCTTTCATCCATATATATAGTGCCGAGATGACGATGGTAATGGCCCAGCCGGACAACTGTATGTTTCCTTGTTGATCGGGCGATTTCTGCCCGTGACGGATGATGACTGGATTTGTGGGATTTGCCTCCGCGACGATCCTTTCCTGATTTAGCGAGATTCATCCCATCTCGCGATCTGCCCATCACCTCTCTCTCGCCTTCTTTCGACCTGTCTCTTCTTCTTCCTTCTCGCCCCCTTACCTTCTTTACTCCGCTGCCCAAGAGCTCACCCTTCCGAGATTGAACTTGTGCGGTTTGTGCGAGGTCACGCAACGAACAACACCGGTTCACGCCTGACGCGAGCGAAGATCCTTTACCCCTGGGCTACAACGATCTCGATCATCCGCCATGGTTACACACCCGCTTGTCCATTTCACCGCCTTGCCCTCAGAGACCAACAGGTGTCCTCCTGCACAAATACAACAAGAAAGCACAAAAGACTCGACTAACTAGTAAGATACGTAAAAAGAGACAAAACTGCTCAATCGTCATCCAACCGAACGTCCCCATCAATATCCTGGTGGATGAGAACAAGTCAAGAAGTCGGCACGTGGAGGTGGCTTGTGGTTCCAGCACACGCGACAATTATGTCCTTATTTACCATCCCATTAATCAATGTATAGGTTCTTTGTTCAAGCTGGATTTCATACGCAGATAACAGGCCGAGACGGATAATTAGAATTTTAGGATCCATTGTTTCTCTGTTTTGTTGTTTCATATTAGCTATCAATTAATCTATCAATTAGAATTATGTGTGTATTTGCAAAGTGTAATACCCCAAATTTTAATTAGTAATTAGTTAACGATTAAAGGTTAAACAGATATCGCATCCTTAATCAAAAAGAAAATAGATATGTTTATGATCTAAAATACATAATGACTTTAGTGAAATAAAATATGATTAACAATTTAATTATAAAATTATAAATGAAAGATTTTGTTTAAAAGTTTAAATAAAATTTCGATCGATTAATTGATCTTAATGATCAAATAAATTGTATAAATTTTTGTGAAAGCTTAAATTTTTCCATAATAAGTGTTATATTTTCATAATATGTAATAAGCATAATTAAATGAATATGCAGTATAATATGACATAAAGTAGGAAATTAAGAACATGTTATATACGTAATTAATAGCATAAAATAGAAAGTAAATACACATGTTACATTATTAATATATAAATATATATATATCTATATATATATATATATGTATATTCTAGAAAGAAGGATCAAGCACTCAGATTTAATTTTTTCACCAAGCATTAAAAGTTCTGAATAATTATGCTTTTAATTAAATGAAAAATAAAATAAATTTGGGTATATATGATACTCACCCAATTTAAAATTTTCCAAAATCCCAAGTTAAAGAAATTAAAGGAAATTATAATTTATGATATGTTAGTGAAATTTTCAAATTTATAGAAAGTTTATAAGTCAATTTTAATGTGTTTTCATATATCTTATTAATTGTGAACATATTACATAAGAAGGAGTAATGAAGCTTAATTGAGGAGTTTAGAACTAAGAATAAAAGTTGAATTTTATAAACATACTATGTTGAAATGAAAACTGATGACAAAGTAGATTAGATTATATGTTGTTAATGATTATAAATGGTCGATATACCAAAAGTATACTAATAGAACGATGCTTGCTTTAGTTGTTGTTATTAATTGAAAATGGAGCTCTAACTCCTTATTATATTTGGTTGAAATGTTTCGAGTTGAATGGTCGCTTTGATTGAAATATGTTGAAACAAATCGTGATATCCTTGCTATCAAGTCTAATTGATTCAATTTGAGAATACACTCAGAAATACGGATATTACAATATTCAAGAAAATACACTCAAATACAAATAAGGTTATTACATAATAATTAGTAACATGTTTCTCACCACTTTCATGACTCTTGTTCACATAATTCAAAGATAGAGGCCTATTTTTTCTGTAGTCATATACATTCTCATTACACCACTCAATGCCTGGGAACCTAATGATCGCGATATGAATGTACGCTTGCACCGGTGGTCTTGCAGTTCTAATCAGATCGAGTAGTCGATGTAAACTTCAAATTATGGAAAGGCATGAACACCGAGTCTGTTATATTCAAACCAACTAGATCCGAGTAAGAACTGAAATAACATCTTCAAGCCGATCCAAAGCATCAATCGCCCTCTGTCAGCAGGTCTAATGAATAATGATCAATCAAGATTTCACACACCCCTCCATCATGCATTCGAGCTAAAACGATGCGACCTCTAAAACAAGGGACTGATGATCTCGAAAGAGATTCAATTTCGTAAAGGCACAAACAAAAATCTATTTTATAATTAGTCATCAGATAAATAAGTTAGCTCAGAAGGCCATGGTGTATGACTGGTGCTCCACCTTCTCTACCACGGATCGCCTGATACCAATTATTAGATTGAGTCTATGTGTATATAGACGATCTAGATCCCCTGCAGGCTTGACTATTCTAAAAAATACGCAACCACGATCACTAATGTAAACTGTCAAAGAAAAAATGATATTCAATATATATAAAATATATACATTTATATTCACATCTATAAGAAATATAATATATATACAAAGAAATCGGTTCCAAAATAATAGGTTTCATCTATCAATCCATCCAATAGTCATGCGCTTATTAACTGTCCTCCGATGTATCATGTACAAATCAAGATCCCTAATAAATAATTTATTTTAAATAACGATTTCAATATGAAAATAGAAATAGAAATAGAAGTTGATACTTACCCCACTTCAAGATCGGTATGGTCTTGATGCACAAAATCACGTCGAGGTCACAGGCATCCATCGCCCTAATAATCACCGAACCCGCCTCCAAGAAAATTTTTCATACGTTTAACACACTATCGGGATAGATATTAGTACTATCACGGACGTGATCCTCAAAGAAAGCGCAATAACTACCTGCTCGCTTCTACGAGTCTAATTTTTGTCTTAGCAACAGTTAGAAAAGTAAACATATCAAAATGATGCACAATATAAAATAAGACAATTTACCAATGGTCTCGTTCCATATGCATCTCGCATGGAACGACGAGCCTGATCTCGCATGCGATGGGCTAATGAATCCAGGAGATCCATACTCCGTAGAGACCGAGCGAGGGATACTCCGGCCGTGCTGCGAGACGCCTGATCGAGGAGTCTCACGGTACATTCAACCCGATGAGATTACGGTAGCGCCTCGTCCCCGATCGTCACTCCGCATCACCGCGGTAGTTCCACGAGGACGAGATACGCCTCAGCTCGCGAATTCTACATCGAGTCTTCAAGATAGACTCAAACCACATCTTCGAGTCCTCGAATATTCTCTAACCACATCACGGATCGTGTTCGATCCAACGATGATCCCTGACCGACGTCCGGGTGCTCACCGAATCGCTAATGAAGAGAACGAGTCGCCTCGACGCCTCGTATCTTGTCCGCATCCCCTCATCGATCGGTGTCCTCATCCGACGCGATGCTCTATCCCCACTGCATCGATGTCGGGCCCTCATACCCTCGTGATCCTCATCATCTCTTCAACAATAAGACGCACTGACACGCATCGGCCGCCGACACCCACGCCAAGATCAGAGAGGTCCCGCCTAGAACGAGGTTGTTCAGCGCGGGCGGTTGTTCCCTGACGCATGGAAACGAGTCCTCGCCAGAAGTTCACCCTAGCAATCTGATGGAGGAGACGATAGCAAGGATGCCCTCTCATAGTCATCCGAGACTAACCCCAAAACGTTGCCCCTCACGAACATGTGGTCGTATCCTGTCAATCATCTTCGTGAACCGCCACTCATACATCTAGATACGATCCCCGACATACTTCAGAATCCGTGCCAAGATCCGAACGATCTCTGGTGACCAATATATAATGCCCACGACGGTCCGAGAAGTGATATTTGGCCTGGTCTTCATATTCCACATGTAGTATTATGAATTCGATACATACTGCAACCCATGAAATCGCAATATGTCCAGATCGTCAACTAAGACCCAAACCACGATCCACGTGTCGGCAAGTCGATACCTAAGACGAACGCGTGAAAGAACTAAGACGTACATTAGATATAGACGATCATCATCATCAATCGGACGGTCCGTACAACTAATCTCACACCTAGATTTCTATACTAGTCCTCCACCACCAACAAACCTTCGATAAACCTCAACGGATCGGATCGCACTTGACCGTAGGATCGAAGTACCTCCCAAAACTCAAACCCCACGAGCGTAAAATCCGAGAAGGAAAAATAAATTTCCTCCCATTGATAAAACCATATCGCTCGATCTTCAAAGATCGGGGCTTAATCACGGGATACCACATGGTGCAAACTCATGTTCGACTGGATCCGTGTTCCCAACCAACAACGGATCAAAAATTTCGCTAAACTATCCACCAGCTTTTCACCACCTATATCTCTCAATCTCATAATGACCCTTCTTAAATAATTGGCTTCAAGACGTTGATTGTGGACGGACGATCATGGTCTTGCCTTAAGAACTCGATGATTTCCTATTTATCAAAAAATTAAACTATGCTTAATTAAGAAATATGTCAAATCAAACCTACACCACTAAAATTTTAGAGGCTCATAATCTAAGGGATGACTCGAATTATTACATTACTACGAATGCAGAAGTTTATTATAAGTTCAACGTAAGTCTTCCACTTAAACCCTAAATAGACGCACGAGGGTATAAATATAAGGACTAACTTAAGAACTTTATCCATGGAGCACATTATCCACTATATATTTTGTTTCTAAGTTCACAAATATTACAAAGGAAATAAATCAGACAGACAACCTCAGTGTTAGCATAGATGCAAGAATCGAAATTTCTACCAAAAATTACTTGGTGGATATTTCTAATGTGTATTTCATATCCTATTCCAATTGTGAAATTGACACCAATACATAATTAACAATATATTCTAATTATAATTCACATATATAATTCACAAAGCATAGACAACAATACAATAATTCACAAAGCATAGATTCTAATGTCCTAATTCACAAAGCATAGATTCATAAAGCATAATAATTCGTCAATTCATAATTATTATCTTATCACATATTCCAATTAATTCATAAAGCATAGACAACAATACATAATTAATAATATATAGTTAACAAAGCATAGATAATACATAATTAACAATGGATAGAGATTTTTTTACATATTATGTAACCACATAATACCTTAAATTTTAAATCGAACCTATTGATTTTCTATAAACCGTTCAATCATTAGTAATTTAATCTTAGACTAATTTATCCCTCCTACATATTAGTAAAGAAAATATTTATTCCTAAATTAACGATAGGTCAAATATGTAAATTATAGATTCAATTAGTGAATTAATTACTATAATTTCAAATTAATGGAAATGACAAAAAACCTCAATATGTACATATATGTAAATTTATCAATACATTAACAATATATATTAATAAAGTATATAATCAATTATAATTCACAAAGCATAATAATTAACAAAATATACAACAAAAACAAACAAACAAAAAAAGAATATGTGAAGGTTGCATAGTCAGCCGATCGGTGGCACGTCGGTAGGTTGGCATGGAGGGTTGGTCATACCGGAGAAATATATTAAAATAATCAAACGAGTATATTGCACTTATTTTTACAAATGGATATTCACAACACACATTTTATAAAATCGTAATAAGCTCCGAACCCTAAATATATCGATCTTTGTACTTTGAAATGTATCACGCCAGATAGTTGTATTCATAATCAGTAGAATTCATCACGCACTTTAAACTTAAATTCAAGTATGTGGATCTAAATTTATTTAAACCCATGATACCGTGAAATCAAGATAATACAATTACGCCATAATAATTTCATATATTTTAAAGTGATATTTATAAAATCAACATTGGATAATGTGATTATTACCATTTAAAAAGAAAAGTAATATAGGTAAACATAAAAACTATAAAAAGGATATCGATGATATAGCCCAACCGAACGGGCCCACTCACATGCCCAAGCGAGGGCCTAACATTGAGAAGCAGCCCAGCGGTCGAGCCCAAGTCGAGCCTTCATCGTCAAGCCCTAGCTCCCGAACGCGCCCTCGCCAATGGAGAGACGCCGTAAGTCGCGCCACCTCCACGTGGCGCACGAAGACTTAATCTGCCCGCTCCCGCCAAGGAGAGATGCCGAGAAGAGTCACACCACCCACTAATGGAGGTCGGGCGCTACTGTGGCAAAGTCGAGTCGAAAAGAAGAAAACTGATGTTGCGGTTAGCACTTCATCAATACAAAGCGCAGAACCAATACTCGCATTTAAAAGCTCTAGTAAAAGTATTGAGAATCATTCTCCGGACGAGATCTCATTAACGATCGAACCACGAAAAGCCAGGTGTTCTTAATCGCATTATATAAACCTCGACACCACATAGCTAGATTCATCATTACGCCGCTCGGAACCTTCGAACAAGAAAGTTTCGCCTCTACGACTAAAATGGCAAGAACACGCACAACCACCACGGCAACAACTGCCGAGACGCACAGGTGGTCGCCGTCATGAAAGGAGATCGCAGACGCCACGAGCGGTCACACTCGAGGCCATGGAAAATGTCTCCATACATCCTCAGACCGCCTCCCAACGTGAAGATGTCGACTCAACGGGACGAGCAACATTCATTCGTCCACGAGGTCCTCGGCCGAGCCGTGACCGAGTTCCTCCACGCCAATCTCGCCAATTCCAAAGCTTCCTCAACCGAGACCAACGGGCTGGTCCTCTAGGCCCCTGATCGAACACCACGCCTCCCGAGGCCGCCCCCATCCAAACAAGCACCGCCACTGGGCGCGAGAACGACGCGATCGCGCCCGACGCTGAGCCGCCACCGCGCCGAGCCGACCCATTCGGAGCGCCACCGGGCGAGCCGCCACCACGCCGCCATTCGTGGCACCGCCCACTCGCCATGCCGACTGCAGAGTCGAGAAATGTAGGAAGAAGGCGAGTTTAACTCCTGAGGACGATACGCTATCGATCCCCACCCTCCGAAGAGACGGCAACGATCTCCCGGGTTCGACTGCACGGAGAATCATCTCCTTTCTCCGTGGAGATTCTAGCATGCCCGCCCCGCTGACGGGCACCCAATATACGGCCACGATGGCCCTTGAGACCCTCCGACTTCCTTTTGCCTACACCACCAACATAGGCGATCAAGGAATGGAAGATTTTCACATGTGCAAAATCTTCCCGAGGTGCCGATCTCAACGCACGGCGCTGTTCACCGCCCCCGTAATCAAGATACACGCTTCCAAGATCATGGATCGCCTAGTGGCGCTATCGTAAGATGCGCCCAAAGAGCCTTCCTCCCGACCTACTCACAATCCGCCAGGGGGACGAGACGATGTCAAACTGCCTCGAGGTTCATCAAAGAGTCGCCAAAATCGACGACAAGAACGATCACTACATCATCAAGCGCTCAAAACGGATCCACCCCGAGCGCGAACAAAGAAATCACCAGGAGAAACCAAAGACGGCGAGTAAGCTTGGAACCGTGGATAACTTTGTCAAGGAGACGAGTCGATCGAAGAAGCGAGATCCGGACGAAGTAAGTCCAGAAAAAGCGACGAACGGTCGAGGCGCAGATCGCAGTGAGCTTCATCGAATCAAGAGAGGCGCGAGTTCAGGGCTCCACTCGCCCACCCCTCGCGGCGCCCGCCAAATCACAAGTATGGAAATATTCGAGCCCACGCCGAGCTCTTCCCAAGCCTCGCCTCATGAAAAGTGGGATCCAAAAGAGGTCCATGCAGCAGTATTGCGACTATCACCAAGGGTATGGTCATGATACCGAGGACCGCAGAAACTCGCTCACAGATCGACGAGCTTTGCAGGGTGCCTCAAAATACCCGACGAGCCTGGTCCAAGAAAAGTAAGCGTAAGGAATGGAGCGAATCAACGCGGCCGACCCCCAAGCACCCAACTCAAGACGACGAGGACGTAAGGTCCCAACGCATATGGAGCGTGTCTATGTTGTTACGGATCGTCTTCTAGACGACGGGTCGCCCTCAAGAACGATGCCCGAGGCCGCCCCCAAGAGCAAGAACAAGCGACTCCGGAGGAGAACATAACGCTTCCGCGAGGACCTCGTGCCAAGATCATGCCGCACTGTGACGCCATCACTATACAGTCCGCGCGGCAACAAAACGCCCACCGGTCTATATCGACATTGAGCCCATCAGATTATCTTCCGTAGTGTCTGATAAGCTGAGGTCGGAGGTATCTGTGTGCCTTCCGCCGCCCCACTCCACGAGCTTCACCTCACAGCCCAACCGGGTCATTACCCTTCCGCCACCGAGGCTGGGCCCTGTGCTGGCCACCGTGGCCATCCGATTCTTCCCGGTCCGAGCTCCCTCCGCATAACATTATCCCCGAGAGATCCACGCCACTAGCTGCCTGCTCGGCTACCACCACTCAAGATTCCACCCCTGGAGTGTCAAGATCCAGTGACCAAACCAAGAAAAGAACGCCTCGCGCCTCAACTCAAGACCTGCCGCCCCCTGCATAGCATTACCGAGCCCTGAGGCCGACACCCTGGACGACCCCGACCGGCGAGTCCAACTATACGACGACGATCCCCAGGTCATCCGGTCGGCACCTTCAGGTCCGACTGGATGTCCCAAGGCACGTCATACGACTTCAAAGAATATAGGACGTGTTTGCTTGGTCCCCGCCGACATGACCGGTGTCACCCGAGCTCATAACTCACCACCAACATCGACCCGCCACCAAGCCACCCGGTAAGAAAGGATATTCAGCAAGCCAGTCATTAGGACGAGGTGACTCAACTTCTAAAGGCCAAGATCTTGTTCGAGGTCAACACCCGACTGGATTAATCCAATGTGGTCCGAAGTTCGACTGAGAAGGCATGGGCCGATTATACCGACTCAACAAGCACCCTAAAGATTGCACCCTCCCGATATCGACAAGAGCTGGAGGCTTTTAGGGCCACTAGATGTTCGCCTCGGATCTATCAGGGTACCACCAAACTCCGATGAGCCCTAGGACGCACCAAAGACTGATTCATCACCGACTTCGCCTTTCGATCGAAGACGCCCTTCGGCCCAAGAACGCCGGCTACTTACCGAGGATGGTGGATGCAACATTCAAAGACCACATTGGAGATCGTCGAGGTTCACGCCACTACATAGTAGTCAAAGTCGAAACTGAGAGTCACACGACACCCCGGCACCATCCTCAAACTTAACCCCAAAATGCACGCTCATGGTAAAACGGAAATTCTGGGTGTTGGTTTCCCAAGAAGGCTTAAGGCGAACCCCACCAAGGTAAAGACGGCTCAAATGCAAGTCAAAACCATTCATCGAGGTCCACAACTACCGTGCCCGGCTCACCGAGGTTCCTCTCCGCCGGTAGCAGCCCCTCTTAAAATCTTGATGGAGGCCCCTACTTGCTGGAAGAGCACCACCGCCTTCCACACCAAGGAGACTCCGACCGCCCACCTCGACCGCCCCCAAAAGAGGCGAACTCCTCCTCAGACTGGCATCCTGACGAGGCAATCGCGATGCAATCGCGGACGAGGTCCGACGGCAGTTCCTATCTACTTCATCACCGAGCACTCAAAGGACCGAGACAAGGTACCGCCTGAAAAGGAAGATCGCACCTCAATGCTAAGCTACTGGCCCGACCCTACTTTCGTGCTCACTCCATCTGTGATCGACCGACCCACCCCGAGGCAAGTCTTGTCAAAACCGAGTCATCCGGACGACAGCTGCTGGGCTCGAGCATCGAGCACGATATCTCGTGACTCTCTGCACCGCCATAAAAGCGCAAGCTCACGATTTCCGTAGCCAAGTTTCATCGAGCTCGGTCCGACCGCTAAGGTTAGCTCCTCCAACGCCCACTCCTGGCCATCCCAAACCACCGCACGGAGGAACCTGGACCTCACCCACCGGATGGTTGGCGGCGGATGTACGTGGACTGAGCCTCGGCAAACGGGCAATGGAGCGGCATTCTTCCTCGGCCCAGAGATAGGGAGAGTCACCCACGATCTCGGTTTACCTTCCGACCACCAACAACGAGGTGGAGTATGAGGCCCTAATCTCCGAACTCACCTCGCTATGAGCCGAGGGTGATGAGATCCAAATCTTTGGCGATTCTCGTGTTGTCGTGAACCAGTGTTAGGCAAATACGAGGCGAGGAGGACCGAACTAAACAATACCGAGAAAGCAAGAGACGTTGACCTGCCGGTACTTCAAGATCCACCGAATCCCAGGGAAAACAAATGGCCGACGCCCTCGGCAAGCTAGCTGATCATCAACAAGTCCACCGGTGGAGAGATCCGCTCGTAAGCATAGCGAGTCCCACGCCGGCATCATCACGAGATAGAGCCAATGGATGTCTCCGAAGGCCTACCCGAACACGGCGACTACCTTCGGGATCGGCTCGAAGCCAAGAAGACGATGGCAAAATCCTGTATATCTCATGCATGAGGCGACTCTGCCGGAAGTCTTACCTTCAACCCTCCCGAGATGCCTCGGGCGTAAGAAGCCGACTATGTGCTCAACGAAATTCACCGGTGGTCTTGTGGAAGCCACATCGGGTCGCGAGCACTTTCAAAGAAGACGCCGAGGTCGGGATACCACCGCCCACCCTCGTAAGATTCTGCCGAGCTCGCCAAGAAGTGCCCAGTGCGGATCCACCCACGCCAAAAGCCGCCCGATCGATTTGAGCGACCGCAGTCCGTGGCCTTTCATGCGTGGGGATCGACATCGCTGGCCCATTCGACCGAGCACCGTGTCACCGATATTTAGTCGTAGCCATGACTACTTCACAAACGGGTCGGGCCGAGCCACTTTCGAGCCTCACGGCGTATAGGATTCAAACCTTTGTGTGAAAATATAGTACGCCGCTTGCATACCGCACATCCCGGTCTCGACAACGGCACCCAATTCATCGACAAAAACTTCAGGAGGGTGCTAGAGCTTCAGATCGATCAACGCTTCACCTCGGTCGCACACGCAAGCAAATGGCCGCACCGAGGTGACGAACCGCACGATCATACAAGGATTGAAGAAGAGGCCGGATCGAGCTAAAAGCGATCGGGCTGAAAATCTCCTCAAGTCCTCTGGTCTACAGACCACACCTCGGACGGCAAGACGGAAACCCTTTAGCCTGGTCTCGGTATGCGAGGCCGTCATACCGGCCGAGATCGGCGCGCAAGCCCTCGCACTCTCCACTCTCCGACCGGCCGGGACGAGGAAGACCATGGCCAACCTTGACGCCCTCGAGGAGAGCGAGCTTCGCTTCATAAACGGGCCAAGCATAAAGAGCCAGTCGCACGCTACTACAACAAGAGAGTAAGGCCTCCACAATCCGAGTGGCGACCGGCCCCACGGAATAATGAAGCAAGCCGGCCGGCGTCTTAACAAGCTTGATCCGACATGGGAAGGACCCACCGCTTCACGAGGACCTCGGCAAAGGGGCCTACAAGCTCGCCCACCTATCCGGGCACTTATTCCCGAACCCGCACATAACTCATCTAAGGAGGTATTTTACATAGCTTTGATTTTAGATCGGCGACATGTTAGCCCTCCTATTGTTTTGGATCGATGTGCGATCTGTTTACTTGTTTAATAAAACGCTTGTTTTCTAATGAGTATTTCACTGTTCGTCTTACATCTCTCGTGAACATCCATTCGGATATATCACATCTAAACCTTCACAAGGGCGCCCTACGAAGATGAAAATCCCACCAAGTAGGTGTAGCGTCTGATTACCCATTAAGTTGACGATCTACACGCAAAGCGTCTGATTACCCATTAAGTTGGGCGTCTGCACGCATCTGATTACCCATTAAGTTGGGCGTCTACATGCAAGCGACATCCGCACCGATCTCGCCATTTCATACCCCTTTATTTGGGAAGATATGCACTCCGGTACAAAGTCTAAATGCATTAACGACTACAAATAAAGTACCAAGCCATATCTGAAGACAACCCAAGCTTGAGCTCGCTTATACCCTTTATTTGGGAAAATACACACCTATGTATACAGATAAATACATTTACGACCAAAACGAAGTCCTAAGTTATGTTTGTACCTCTCGGGGAAAATATACACTTCAAACGAGTCTAAATACATTTATATCTACATACAAGGTCCTATGCTATACATAGCCTCATTCGGCTTCCGGCTCAGCCTCGCCAGACCTGCCGAGCAGCACCAATTCTCACAAAATCTCCAGCCGACGATGTATGCAGGAACGAACTCGGTGCCTTGACCCGGTCGATAAGGCCGGAATCACCACGGCCTGCCCGGAAGCTCGGCGCGGGCTCGAGGCGGCCGGACGGAAGCATCGACTGTGGTCACCTTCACCCGCCTCCCGACACTTGAGTGGCGCAGCGCCAAGACGGGCATTCCGGCGGTGGGGATGCACCCGAGGTCACACTGCCGGACACCAGTCGGGAGTACTACCGACCCCTACCACGCTTCTTCCCGCCGACTGAGGTCCTCGGTCGCGTCCGCTCCCGAGGATCTCCCGGATAATCCGCCCCGCGGACCCATCAACCTCAAAGACTCGGCATGATCGAGTAGCCGCCCGCCTCTGCGGGTTCTTCTATGATCGGTCGGCGAGCCCATTGTGGCCTCGCCACCTGACCGGCATGCGACGTTGGCGGACGATATCATACATCTCCATAAACTTCACCACGGAGTTGGCGCAGCTTTGAACTTCTTCTTGCTGGGCCCTCCTCATCCCCAGCACCATGCCCTCCGCCAAAGAAGCCTGACTCGATCGTCGACGGATATGGTAGTCCCGCCACCTCGTGATCTGCCCTCTCAGACTGCATGCTCCTCCGACAACCGAGCGAGCCTCTCCTTGATCGATTCAAGTTGTTCTTCGTGACCGCATCAAACGTCCCTCGATCGCGTCGGCAAGATATGTCCGCCTGACTCCGCCTGCGCGACCTTCAACTTCGCTCGTTCTCGGCGGAGAATGGCCACTTCCCGATCACCTCGTCCAACTTCTTCTTGATCGGATCGATGAAGCGCCGAGCCGACTTCCATTGTGGCCAAAACTGGGTCGGTCGGCACACCGCTCGCTCCAGAAAGCACCTCTCGTCTTCTCGACCAAGGCACCTCGGACTTCTTTTAACTTCGTCAACAATTCATGGTCAAGTCCGATCCATTTAGGTGCGAGTAATCGAAAATAAACGAGACAACACAAATCTTCAAAATATTGCGTTTATTACTCAAAAGGAAAATTATTACAAGGCCGAGGTCCTATCGACCCCTGCGATTCGCTATTACATCAGTCCATCGACCTCAGCCTATGGCGGTCTCGACGACCTCGATGCTCCTGCTGCCGCCCAGCCTCGCCTCGGCGGGACCTCCGACCCCGCCTCCTCCGCCTCCGCCTCCTCCTCCTCCCGGCCTCACCGGACCTCGAAGGAGCTCTGACTCGCGATCCTCGTCCACCTTACACTCGGGCGACGGCCCAGTGATCGAGTGGGTAGAGCTAGATGCTGAGCTCCAACACCGGAAGGAGTCAACCCGTGATCACCCCGTAGCTTTGTCCACCTCTCTTGGGTCGACCTCGGTCCACCCATGCTTGACCTTGTCAAAATCAGCATGGCGGCCAGCCTTCCCTGTGATCCGACACCACCTTCGGCCAAGACGGCGGCGAGATCGGCAATAAAGCCCGAGAGCTCTCCGACTCGATGAGCCACCGGCGAGGCCCTCAACAACGGTCCCAGGTCGGTCACCACCAGACCTCTCGTTGGCGAGTTCCTTCCGCCCGCCTCCTCCTCCCCGGCTCCTCGACCTCCAAGGCGGCCTCGGTGCCCGTGCCTCTTCTGTGCGGCGGCAGGCAGCCCTCCCTACTCGAAGCCTGGCGGCCTCTGCTTCGCCCTCACGACGCATGCGGTCTCGGCTTCATGCAGCTGGCAAGCTCCGTTCAGTAGCCTCTTGCCGGGCCGAGCTCTCAGGCAAGCCCGGCGGTGACATAGCCCCCCAGGTAGCGGCAGCAGGCCTCCATCATCGAGCTCCCACCGAAAAGGAGATGACAAGTCAATCATCGATTGCGGCAAACAAATCTAAATATAAAAACTACGTACCTCGGGGTGGGATGCGACCAAGCTTGGGGCGGTACCCAGACTCAAAGCGACCGAGGGCCATGACTCGACGCGGGCCGGACCCGGCTCAGCCCACTCATCACCGGCCCATGTCAGTCCACCTTCTTGGGCCCCTACTAGTCCAAAATTACCGCTTTTTTTAGCGGCCACGCGCCTGATGGATGGCTCCCACCTCATCCCTCAACTTCATCACGTCAAAGAGAAAGACACGTTAGCACAAAGAAATAAAGCGAATAAGGACTAAGAAAAGGGATGCCCTCACCCCATCCGGACCTCGTCCGACGCTCCGACCGAAACACTCAAATTGGCTGCTCTCGGATCGTCCCTGTAACTTATGGATAAGATCTCACCGGCTGCTCAACAATTCCTCCATATGCCGGTGGGCTTGATTTTCGGTCCACCAACAGCATCGACACCCCACTCGTACCTCGGTGCCCACCGGAGAAAGAATACCTATTACGCCATGGGACACCTTGGAGGACGGCTACCTTAAATTTCAGCCAGGGGTGACGGATAGTACACCCCTCCTATGGTCTTCACGCTAAAAGCGCATCAATACCTCGAAGGTCAACTCCTCGGCAATGTCAGTAACAAGAGAGCCCCACCACCAACGACCTAGCAGATTCGGGTCAATTGACAAATGGGGATCCGGAAATACTCTTGAAGATAAGATGAATGGGGGCGAAGTACCTAAGACTGCCTCAAACTGTCTACATAGACAAGAACAAACCCTCCGGAGGCCATCGCCTCCCTATCGCCTGGATCGGCGGACACCACCACGCCCCCGGAACCCGTGATCCTCACAACCTCAAAAGTTCCTCCAACGTCAAATCCGACCTCGCCGCGCCCACCTTCGCACCATCCCATACGGAGGATACGGCGAATACTAGAACTCAAACTACTGCACCTACCCAAACCGTTGTAGCACATATAGTCTCTAACGGCAACTCACGCCCGTAACCCGACGCGGAAGGAACTTTCAGGCGAGAAGAAGATGAAGAAAACATACTTACTTTTCAAGCGAGTATACGGCTACTTCAAATAAAATCGGGATCAACTCACAAAATCAACTCGTAAATTCTCTCGAATTTTTAAATGTCAAGAAGAAGAGTGAGCAGTTTGCCTCGTTTAGCCTATTTATAAGACTGTACGGCAGCAATTGCCGTTTCAAATTCAACAAGTCACCTGCGTGATTGGGCGTGCGTTACGCCAAGCGCGGTTCGAGTGCCCAACTACCTCCCGCGCCAGATGACGACGCCGAGATAGGACGGGCCATCGACCTAGCAATCATCATGCGGACCCCCGTCCTCCGGATGGCGGCGCCAGTCGCGCCCGTCCTTCCCACAAATGCCAAGAAATCCACATCGGACCTCGGCGCGTCATCGGCCAACTTGACCACTACGGAAAGCCTACAACCGATCGGACCTCGGCTAACCAGGCGCAGAGTCATGCGGCCCGAGACACACCACGGCGCCCGAAAAGCGCGGCGCTCGGTCGGTTCCCGCACCACCACGTGAGTAATACCGCGCATCGCACCGGCATAACCAAGGCAGAGGCGTTATCCAGTCGGACTTCGACTTCCTTCTGCCACATCTTTCTCAAGCGACGGACAATAAACAACCCAACTCGGATCGGCACGAAGACCCTCACATCCAAGAAACAACTTCCTAAGCCACGCCTCACCCTCGGCGGCGTTGTCTTCACTCCACCTCGGCCTCACTGTCCCCGGCTATTCGTGGGGCTATGATGGGATATAGCCCAACCGAACGGGCCCACTAACAGCCCAGCGAGCCGGGCCTAACATTGATAAGCAGGCCCACGCGGTTGAGCCCAAGTCGAGCTCTTAATCATTGCTCAAGCCCTAGCCTCCGGAACCGCCGCCTCGACCAATGGAGGGCGCCCGTAACCAGGTCGGCGCCACCTCCACGTGGCGCACGTAAGACTTAACGGTCCCGGCTCCGGCCAATGGAGCATGCGGAGGAAGAGTCACACCACGACCAATGGAGAGGTCGGGCGCCTTCCTCGAGGGCAAAGTCGTTGTATAAATAGAAGGAAACCGATGTTAGAAGGGTTAGCAATTCATCAATACAAAGGCTCAGAACCAATACTCTCATCGAAAAGCTCTAGTAAAAGTATTGATAATCATTCTCCGTGGACGTAGATCTCATTAACGATCGAACCACGTAAAAAGCACAGGTGTTCTTAATTGCATTATATAAATCTCGCACACCACATAGCTAGATTCATCGGATATCCGGTAGAAGTATGCATTATGGAGTATATCAATCCGGATGTAGTTTATATGGATTATGTTCTTGCGGTAATGAGCTAGGCCGCTAGCATGCAAAGATGAAGTTCTAGATCGTTAGATCCCAAAACAAGATGCTTTTGGCTTGTGATAATATGAAAATCTGCATTTAGTGTCAAGGCCCAAGTATAATATTGCTCGGGGTATGATTAGATGTAGTAATAGAATATTGATTCCTGTTTATTTTTAATTTTATAACATGTAAATTTTACGGTAGAATCATTATTCTTGAAAGAATGCTTGTTATTTCATTCATTTCATTTCATTTAATTCATACTTGTTCATTCTTTGTACACACCATTCACACAAATCTTATATTTATTCCATTTAGTTCCTATCATCTAGGGGTGAACATTCGGACGGTTCGGTTCAAAACTGAACCTAACCCGAAAAATCGAATTTCTTTTAAACCCAAACCGAACCGAACCGATTTATATATCCAAACCGAATCGAAATATTCGGTTTGGTTCGGTTCGGTTTGGTTTTAACCGAATTTAAATTATAATTAATATAAATTGTTGGAAATCATGTGTGTGTGTATATATATATAAATTATATGTGGTCAAGTTACCAGGAATCTACTTTGACCAAGATTTTGAGTGACGTAACGTTTAATTTTATGAAATTAAACGGCATAGGATCGATCTACGTTTCGAGTAGATGATCGTGGTGTATTCACATTCTCAAATCCGATTTCCGGTGAGTGAGAAATAATGGATCAAAGTTGGTCACTTAAACATAGAGTTATGTGCTTAAGGGGATAAACATGGATTAATTAATCTTTATCCCACATTGATTAATATACCTTCATTAATTGTCTATATAAGTGGTTCATTGAACACTTAGTATAATTATGTGTACAAGTGATGGGCTGGAAGCCTTGCGCACGCCGCCGCCGCCGCCGCCGGGCCCGGGTGCGGTGCGATGCCCGCACCCGGCCCGGCCGGCTCGGCTCCCGTTCGGTTCGGTAGTCCGTGGTCCTTGCAATTGGTCTTTGGGTAGTCTTTGGACCTGTTCGTGGGCGGGTTCCATGGTTCCGGTTCCGTGGTCCGTGGTCCTCGGCAATTGGTCTTTGGGTGGTCTTTGGGCTCGCTCGTGGCCGGGTTCCGTGGCCCATCGCCCGTATATTTTGGATCAATGTTTGATCGAGCCCAAAGATGGAGTTGGTCCGAGGCCCAACTCGTGTAGCCCAACCGTTGGGCTGCTGCACTTGAAGAGACGTCCCGGATCGTCCAACGAACACGACGCACGCGTTGTCAAGATTCGTCAGTGGCGCTTAACGTTCCGACATGATGGCTCTGCGAAACGCACTCCACGTTGTCTCCAGAAACCGCCGCGTAACCCTCTGCACTCAATGGTGGACATAACTTCGTAACACCCGACATCAATGCGGGTGTTGACTCAAAGATGCTTCCCATGAAGGCGGCGCCTATAAATAGGACATGTCTCCTCACGGATAAGTTACCTACTGCAAAAAGCATTCCAAAGATTCTCTCAAAGCACTCCACGCATACATAGCTCGTGTCGAGCTCATCCCTCGCCTCCGTCGGTTCGTCGGAGCTCGTTGGTTTCTTGCGGTCGCACCACCTAGACGCCGTTTATCTTTGGAGCGACACGCGAACCGAGAGCACTATCGGGCGTATCTCGCCTTATGGAAAGAGGCCTCCTCGACTAGACATTAGCTATGGTTTTGTTTCATTTAGTTTCAATTGCTTAAGTTCATTGTTAGTTTTGATCTCCTACTTCTACATTTCTGTTTCGAGTTGTAACACGCCCGGCAAGTTCTGTACTGTTTTGTACACATTTTTTCCAACATAAATATTATAATATTTATAATATATATATATATATATATATAACATTCCCTCCGTCCCATTATTGTTGGCTCGTTTTCCTTTTGGGTTTTGTCCCATTAAGTTGGCCCGTTTTTAAAAAAGGAAACAATTTTATACTAAAAAGTGTCTCGAATTTCGTGTCACGCATTATTTTATACATAAAACACAACTCTCATTAATCTACGTGCAAAAAGAAAGAAGCCATAAATATTGGGACGGATGGAGTATTAACTAATTTAAATATTAATAATATAAATAACACACACACACACACACATATATATATATAATATAAAAAAAATCGGACGCTTCGGTTTGAAAACCGAATTTTTCCCCCAATCGAAATCGAACCGAATTAAGTTCGGTTTCAAAATTTTGAAACCGAACCGAACCGTTTTACTATTCAAATCGAACCAAACCGTTAATTTCGGTTTGGTTCTGTTTTTCGGTTCGATTTTTGCTCTCCCCTATAACATCATTTCATTCTGAACTAATTATATTCATTTTAGGGGTGTGCATCGATCGATTGGTTCGACCGACCTATCGAAAAATTTCAAACCGAACTGAACATTTTTTTTTGAATCGAACCGAATCGATTTATAGTTTCGGACCGATCGAAAACCGAACCGAAAAAACCGATCAGTTTCGATCGGATCGAACCGACCAAAACATATACTCCCTCCGTCCACCAAATTCATGCATTTAATTCCATTTTGGTCCGTCCACTAAAAATGTTCACTTTCCTTTTTTAGAAACACCAACTTTACATTTTTACCCTAAACTTATCCACTTATTTACAAATAAACACTCATGACCCACCTTTTTACACTCATAATCCATTAATATATTCATTTATTATCCCAACGACACATATTTTTATACACATTTACTTTACACTCATTACAGTTTCTTAAAACCCGTGTAACTAAAATCGATGAACGATTTTGGTGGACGGATGGAGTATTATATAAATACTTTTTAAATAAACATATTTTAATCCTAATTATTTAATTAAAATATTAATTAATTATTATACAAAATCTATAAATATATAAAAATAATATTTTCGGTTCGGTTCGGTTACCTAGGGGTGGGTATTTGGTTCGGTTCGGTTAACCGAACCGAATTTTCGATTAATCGAAACCGAAAATGTATGAAATATTGATACCAAAACCGAACCGATCGGATTCCAATATTTTTTTAAAAAAATTGCTAATTTTTGTGCCATGAAGAATTCGAACACACGACCTCTAGAGAAAAATGAAAACACCTAACCAACTGAGCTACAATGACAACTTGAAATTTATACAGTTTAAATATATTTATTCTAGTCGTTTATCAGTAAAAAAAGTTATTAAATATCACTCTACACTAGAATCGAACACAAAACCTTTTGGAAGGTAGAATCCTAAAGTTTCCGTCAAAACCAACTAAGCTACAATAGGATTTGATAAAATAATATTATAGAATATATATATATATAAATTATTTTTAGTTATTTGGTTTGGTTATTCCCAATCGGTTATCGGTTAACCGATATTCTTAAAATTGTTATACCGATAACCGAACCGAATCCAATAAAATCGGTTATTCGATTACCCAATAACCGAATTTTTGGTTCGATTATTGGATTATTCAACTAACCATATCCAAATACCCGCCCCTACTTCTGTGATCAACCTAAAATATAAAATCGAAAACCGATTTTAATTAAAAAATTGAACCTAACCGAAAATCGACTTTCTCAAAATCGAATCAATCGATCAAACCGACGGTTCGATCGTTTTTTTCGATTCGATTCGTTCTTGCACACCCCTATTCATGTGTAAGAGTCACCACCTTATTCTTTAGTTAGAATTCTTACTAGTACTTGTACGAAATTTTTGATTGGCATCGAGATCACGATTGTCTGATAATTCGGATAAATTGTAATAAAAATTATTTTCCTCAAAAGGAAAGAAATAGATACATATTAAATATAAAGCATATGGTTCAGATTATGAATTTGTTCCAAAGTATTTGAAAAGAAAAATTGAAAAAGGGATTGAATATTGGCTGTTTGTGATTAATTTGTTGGACTAGAAAAGCAACGTCAATCAGGAAAAGGAGAAAAGATCCAAATTTTAGCCCTAATATCAAACAAAGAACCGACCATATTGATGTCCCAACGTCAATCACTGGTCATTTCCCCCCGTTTATTTATTTCATCTTTCCACCAACTCAGTCACATAAAATTATTAAACAACCCTCTTTTCGTTTAATTTGTTATTAAATCAATCCTAGAAAATTTTGTCTCATTTCACATATGTATTTAAAATAATACCCAACTTGGCAGAGGAGTGAAAAAGACCGATACAACCAAAACTGGAATCCGGAAAAAGAAAAAAGAAAAAGAATTGAGAAAGAAAAGAGTGACGTGGCGTTTACCCTCCGACGTCGGTTCGTAGTCCGCCTTTTTACTGCTCACAAGGGAAAAGGCCCGGTTGTTAATGTGTACCCCCTGCTGACATGATTGTACTTTACCTTCCTTCATCCCTAGAGAGATTACATGTGGGGAACTGCATAACTATTTATCTATTTTTTCATTTAACATTTGGGAATAACCGAATAACTGTTCTGTTGTTACACCATTATAATTTATATCTTCTACTTGGTGGACCAAAATCATTTTAAATTCACTACCTTTAACTATTTTATTATTTAATCATTAAAAAGAGGAGAAGAAGAAGAAGAGGATTCGCATTGTAATGTAATACACAACCCCAGTCTGGCAAAACCAAATTGAAAGAGGTTGTCAATTTGACTTATTAATTACTTCAACTGTTTCTTTTAATTTCATGCATACGGCCGCGAAAGTTAATTAAGATTATGTTTATTTCAGTTAAATCTGTATAAAAAGTAATTCACTATGAAATCACTAAACCGAAAATGATATAATTATGATTGCATCGCAAAATCAAGCAAAATGATACGATTCTTTTACAATTAGTTCTATAATATGCATATATTATTCTAATATAAGGAATCCCACATCATTATCTAAGAAAAAATTACTGCTCGTGTTTGTTTATTTAATTTAATTTATGTTTTGTTTTATGACTAAAGAAATCGTATTTGAGGAATGACTTATGTCTTATAACCAATGTATGTCGATTTATAATTGATGAATTATGTATGATTATTCCGACTGAGCTATAAAATATTAGTAAATTTGACACGAGACTACACTAGGTAGAATATGTAAGTTAAATTAATGTATTTACGGAGACGTAATTACAGTATAATTTGAAGGAGGAGCATGGTGATTATGTATGTGCAGTATATCTATCTATTCCTATATATAGAGAAGTTGTAGATTTCAAAGCTGCAGCTTTGGAAAATTGAGTCGTCCCCACATACACAAACATGGCGTTCCAGGACCACCACGACCTCTCCCAACAAATCCCCCTTCATCTCCCCCGCTACTCCGATCACCACCACCCCTCCTCCGCCGTCTTCCGCTCCCTCCTCCCCGATCACCACCCCTCCCCGGAGGACAAGCCCTCCACGTGGCTCAACCACCAGTGGCTCCCCACCCAAAGTCAACCCAGCCCCTCCGACACCAGTGATCACCACCAGGACAGCGGCGGCGGTGGAGGGGACAAAAGCAACACCAAAGACGGCGCCGCCTGGGAGAAGGACCGGTGCAAGGCGGACATCCTGAGCCACCCGCTGTACGAGCAGCTGCTGTCGGCGCACGTGGCTTGCCTCCGCATCGCCACGCCGGTTGACCAGCTGCCCAAGATCGACGCCCAGCTGGCCCAGTCGCACCAAATGGTAGCTAAGTACTCTGTTCTCGGTCATGGCCACCAGCCCCTCGATGACAAGGACCTCGACCACTTCATGGTATGCTATACACGCCTTAATTTACTTCCCCACTTCTTGTCGTGAAAATCGTCTTCTCTCCTCCTTTCTCCTTTTCCCTTTCTCTATTGTGATTGTCGGAAAATTGCGTATTTTTCTAAAATCTAATTTTTTTCCTCTTCAAAGTGGATTGTTGAAAGGAATTTGGTTTTCTGATTTTTTATACTATTTTTGCCTTTGGTTTTGATCTAATTTTCGATGGATTTACGAGTTTTACATGGAAATTCATGACGTATTGTCCGGGAGATTGAAACTGTTTTTTTGTCTGCCACTTTGAATCATTATGGCCTCATTCTTGGAGCAATTCTGCGAGTACATGGCAGCGCTTGACTAATTTACTATAATTAAAGAAATTGTTATCAAAATTACTGATTTTCTATATAGTAATTATATTTTCCATTGGCTAATTTCTCTAGTGAGAATAACGGTTATGAACTCAATTCCTTTGTATGATAATAGTTAGTCGCTTAATTCGTAGTTTATGCTTGCAGCTTAAACAACCTAAGAAGCAGAAATCAGCATGTTTAAGATTGCGTAAGTACCCTATTGCTTGAGTTATCAAAATAATGAATTAGCTAGATTTCTGATCAATTTGGACATCCTAGAACTACTTTCTGTCATGGTTCAGTAGAAGAGATAATTAGTAAATGAAGACCATGCTCTCTATGCTAGAGCTCGCGCTATTGTTCTTGCTCTCGATTTGTCAATTGTGGGATTAGCCTGCAACTATAAATGACTAATTGCCTTAGCCGAGGAGATAGGGCGCCTGGTTTGGTGATATTTGTGATTCTTGAAGGAATATGGTTGTTGTTGGATCGGTTCGTTTAATGTGAGGAATATCTGGTTGTCGCATCAAAAAAGGAATCTTTATGTCATTAGTCAACTCATAATTGAAACTCTATATTTTAGTGCTTTGGAGAATCTCTTTCTTGATGTACCTCCACTTACTATTTGGTTCTTGATGTTTCTCTCTCTGGAAATGGTATACATCTACTCAACTTATTACCTCAAAAGCTTTATGTGTTATATATGAATTGGACTAGAATTATCAGTATCTATTTTTAAATGGATATTTCTCTTAGATCTGGATTTTGTTACAAATACTATTGCTATTAGGATTCGCAGTCATTTTTGAGCAGTACAGACATTTTCTTATTCACCTCTTGATGTGCTTGCTGATTTTGCATTTAGGATCACACATTTTGCAGTTCTTTCTCTTATTAATCTTCCTCCCTTTCGTCTTTGTAGACACATTACGCTCTCTTGTTGTCCTCGTTTAAAGAACAACTTCAACAGCATGTGCGAATTCATGCCATGGAAGCCGTCATGGCTTGTTGGGAGCTTGAGCAGTCATTGCAAAGCTTGACAGGTTATAATCTGATTATTTTCTATTTTTCTCGTATGATTGACCCCTAAACCTTGATATAGAACTACTTCCGTAACAAGACACAATCAGAAAATGCAATATTAATCTTCAATCATCCCTTGCTGCATTGGTGTTTGCAGATGCTGATTCTTAATTTTCAATAATTACTTGCAGGGTAGCACCAGGTGAAGGTACAGGAGCAACCATGTCCGAGGATGATGAGGAGCAGGCCGACAGTGAGATGAACTTGTTCAATGAGAGTATGGATGGACTGGACAACATGGGATTCGACCTCTCGTGCCCACTGAAAGTGAGAGATCCCTCATGGAACGCGTGAAACAAGAACTGAAACTCGAGCTCAAACAGGTGAAGCATCATCCTGGACCTCGGCAATGGTGCTGCAGCATTATAATCTGCTCTTCATAACTCAGTTCGACTGCTCCTCTTGTTTAATAGGGTTACAAGGAGAAGATCTATGACATCAGAGAAGAAATATTGAGAAAGCGGAGAGCAGGAAAACTGCCCTGTGACACTACATCCATGTTGAAAGCTTGGTGGCAGTCACATTCCAAATGGCCATATCCAACAGTAAGTGATATATAAGTTGGCTTCTTTTTGCATTAAATATGAAGAAATACCTTCTTATAAATGTTGTATAATACATTAAATCTGTTGTATTAGGAGGAAGATAAGGCAAGGCTAGTGCAGGAAACTGGGTTACAGCTCAAACAGATTAATAATTGGTTTATCAACCAAAGGAAAAGGAATTGGCACAGCAATCCTTCCTCTTCTTCTTTTTCTCAGAAAAGCAAGCGCAAGAAGTGAGCAAATCTCTCCTTTATCCATGTTTAGACCACCTATTAATTAATAAGATTACCAACTTAATTAACTTTGGGATGTAACTAACAGTGCTGCAGGCGACAAAAACAACTAAGTAACCAGCATTTGGTGGATGCAGCAACATACAGTTTAAATATTTAGGTTGTTATAGCATGCAGTAGATGTCGAAACCTACATATCTGCTTGATTTATGGATGGAAAGATGACACAAGATTGGGGTAGCGGTTAACAACAATTCTGCTGATGCTTTAGATCCTTCAAACGTATGACTAGCCTCTACAACTAGTGTTAGTGTTGAGATATCTAAGGGTATATTGGATCTTTTCTGCATGAAAATTGGCTTTTGTATAAAGTTCTGGTTTTGAGGCCTTGCTTAGATGATTGGACAACCACGAATCAACCACATTTTAGAAATTTTCTGCTCAAATTACCGTTGCTGTTGGTACCACTCATAATGTTGAGTCCTACGTTTTATTTCTTTATTCTAATCCTATGGTTGGTAAATTTTATTTCCACTTATTATTGTGGCTGTTGGTACCATTTCTAAAGTTATAGTTGGTAAGATTTTTATAAAATGAATGATCATTTTTAAAAGAATGCTCATTCATTTGAATATGAGATTAGTCATTCATCTCATCTCTCATGATATTGTCTATTCTGATGAATATGATATTTACTAGATGTAAATTTTATTTTATTTTTTACAAAATTATTTTTACTTATTTTTGTCTTGACAAATTTAATGATGATGATAACAACAACAAAAGTTATATTAGTAATAACAATTATAATAAAAAAGTAACAATAATAATGTTAATAATAATTATTATTATTGTTATTAAGTAATAGTAACAAATTTTATAAGAGTAATGGTTCTTCCATTCATTTCATTTTAACTCGCTCATCCTCCTGAATATATCATCGAGAAATCTCATGTTAAGTTAATTTCATTTCATTTCCATCATTACTCAATTTTCAAATTCATTTCATTCACATCTAATTTCGTTTTTAGAAGCAATAGTCCTACAGAATACATGATGTCGATGGGTTAGCGGTCGACATATACCATTTGGGTTAGCTGAGAGATTTAGAGTTCAATTTCCACCATCTTCTTTTTTCAAACTAAGAAAAAAAATATATTACAAATTGCATATAGAAGGTAAGTAAGATAAGAATATTATGTATATTACAAGTTATAAGTCATGAATCATTGGGATTCTTTTTTTTTTTTTTTGATTGGATCTTGAATTTTGATTTATCGGCCAACGTTTACATGCCTGACCTCCATTCATTGAAGTGCATTTTCCTCATCTTTCATATGTTAAATGCATAGTTCATTTGAAATTGAACCTAGGTATTTAGCATAGTATCTCTTCACAAAGCTAAACTTTAATATTTTCACGAAGTTGCTGGATACAATATTATTCTATTTTATTGTGGATATCGATATTAATATTATATTTTAATTAATATAATCTGCATATTAACCCATTGTTTCACTTATATATGTATATGTATTAGCGAAATGCAACGTAGAACGATCTGAGGTAGGAAATTAGGTACAAAATATTTTCGTTTTTTCTCTTTAATGAATTAAAATACCAAAAAATAAATATCAGACATTAGTAGTACCCACAAATTCCAGAAAAAACAAAAAACATATAACGGTAATCACAATCCAGGCCTCCTTTGCTGATCCTTGATGAAAAAACCGGCCGCGAAACTAGTCGAGAAACTGTGCAACAATTCTTCGTCCTCTTCATGACGGGCGCTGGAGAAGTTGAGGGCGTAGCTTTCCGGCGAATACCGAGACTCCACGGCGGTCTTGTTCTGTTTTCTGGAATTGCAAATTCTGCCCATCTTTTGATCAAATTCTTCCATTTAGGCCCCGCCACGAACTCCGACAACTCCCTCAGCTTCTTGAGTTTTGCTGCGAACCACGACCCCAGTTGGCACGGCGGCGCACCGCCTTCCTTATTGTGAAGGAGATAGCTATGGCCCTCGTCGTCGTCCCTGCTGAAGCAGAACCGCCGGAAACAGCCGCGTCCGCTGGCGGTCGCCGTGTTATCATAGTCGTATGCTGCCATGTTCAAATGTGAGAATACAAAGTTTGGAGGGAATGCAATGTAGCTTGTGCAATTCTACTCGAAGTTATATCTATATATACATGTGTTGCTTGTGTGTGAGAAAGGGGGAGAGAGCGAGCGAGGGTTGAAGATAGGGATATGGGAGAAATATCCAAGAATTTGTAATGAGAGTGAAAAGGAAATATAGGAGAAGTGCAATTTATAGCTTCAACAACATAGAGAACTAATTAACTAATTTTGAAGACTTTTAATTTGACCATTTCTTGGGGGGAATTGAATCAAACCGATTATATATCGTAGAAGGCAGCTTATAACGTGTGCTTGGATATTTATGGAGTCGGGGAAATTTTTAATTCACAAATTATTGGTAGGGTGAGTAATTAATAAGTATAGGCGTTCAATAAAAAGTATAATTTCAAGAAATTTTAAAGTAAAATCTAAGTTGTGCGACTTGAGAGCTCAACAAATGGTTACACTTGACGCGTCGATTTGCCGGCTACTTATTTGCTCACGCGGACATACCTCGGCAGTTTCATTAAGTAATATACAAATTCTGGTGAAACATTTATACATACGAGTTCTAGAGGGAGGATCATGCAAGAATATAAATATAGTGTGAAAGGTATGAGAGTTGTACTAAATGTATAAAATTATTGCATCGAAATTAAACGTATAAAGTTTTTGCAATACTCCTCCATCCACGATAATTGTATCGAATCGACTTATTCGGCGATTCATGAAAATATATTACTTTCCTTTTTAGGATACTATGTGTTTTCTCGTCTCACCATAATACTTGGTTTGTCTTGATTTCCGATTGATTATGAAGGGAAATCTTATTTTACCCTGCTCCCGATGATCTATCTTGGATGTTTAATTCATCATACATTGATTGTATTCACAGTATGCACATATATAATTAATTGCAACAAATAGGTATTTACTTGTGTTTACCTACGAATTTTTGGGATAATAGATCTATTGCGGACTCAAATCGATCTTCGATCGATCTCATTGTCTATTCTCCAATACTGAATAAGAGCAATATATGGAGAATACTGTAAAATTTCGCCTCCTATATGCTTCTATGTGATTTTTGAAAATCACAACAATAATAATATTATCCGATTTTCTCTCAACTTATATTTATAATGCATTCCTATAATTGTATTTAGTTAGAATCCTTGCATATGTAATAAATACAATAATTATCGTCAATCCTCAAGATAAATCATATCTAGAATAATTATATCTTAATATCTAATAATATCGGATAACGCTATATCAGATATAGGAGATGTATTACAATAATACATAAATCATAACAGAGTCCCAAAGGACCACATAGGGAAACGAAATTATGGCGCCTGTGTCTCGATAGACTAGCTCATGGATAAAATGTAAGGAATAAAGATGGGCCTAAATGAATCAATTATCTTATGTTCATTTCGAACATAAATTAATTCATAAACATTTATCCATTCCACTAGAGAACAAATGCTGACTTACCCTTTATTACCAAGTTGAGTCGGGTTTGCACTTAGACTTACGAATCCCCATATTTAAGATATTGCACGTCCATTAATTATTTATAGCACTCTTACTGCTTAAAATAATTAATCTCTTTAATTTTTTAATTAGTATCATTCAATATTATTATTATTATTATACTTGAGTTAACTCAACCTGCAGAGTTTAGTACAATAAATCTTTTGAGCTCATTAAGGGGACGTCATCATCCTAAACGGATACGGTTACTCGATGCAGGTAACTAGCATGACATATAAGCACTGCCACAACCCAAGATGCGAAGAATCTTGGGTTATCTCATGTAACTTTCACTCATAACAAGTCAAAATGATGGTCAATAACTCATACTCACCTAAAATCTTATCGATGTTTAAATCAACGTAAAGTCATCGAGATCTAGGTTCTTTACGATGATCAGATAGAAGAACTCATCTCACTGTGATCCATCAATACGTTAAGACAAGTCAAGTCACTTCTTATCTATACTGCAGCCTATACCGACAACTCGTCATTAAGTTGTCTCAGTTGTGATCCTTTTTATATCTCAACTAGCTTAACCAATCATACAGACTCTTGTGATCTTCTATACACTTTACGATCTAACTTTTGTATGAGATAATGAGACAACATATGCAATCAAGTAAACAATTTAGATAGGATATTGTGATAGTGATAACATGAAATATTGTATACAAGTTCAACTATTCTACTTTCAGTATACAACTCCAACAGATTACTGAGCTATGAGTTCTTGTAGCTTTCCCCAGGCCCGTACTCCAAAAATGGAGGTCTGGCATAAATGTAAACGAAGAATATTATATTGTAGAAACCCCCATTATTTCCTCATCCACCCTGAGTTGTATGATTCGTAAAGTATCGATGGCCTCTAGCCAAAAGGGCGGAGACTTCAATGTTGTGATTCATGAATTCCTTTCAGGGGTAAAGGAAGAATCTAATGCTTTCCTGCTTGCTTTCTCTTACTCTTATTTTGTAAGTCCCTCGTACCAGTACTGAAGATTACCCGTATACCAGACTGCATATCCCAAAGGCCAAAAATTCATGAACAATATTAGGTTGAATTTCAAATTAACATCACAATCATTCATTATTTATTAAAAAATCATTCATAACACTCACAACTCAATATATAGTGAGACCCTTTATCCACTTGAATAACAACCACTAACAATTTTGTTAAAACTTATGTCGTCCATAAGTGATCCACAGAACTAGTGCAATTTATACGTTCAATATAACAACATTATACGTTCAAGCACGTTTCCTACTTTCACACCATATTTGCCTTCTTATAATAACTCATCCCATAGTTCTAGAATATCAATTGATAAAATACTAGGTTTTTAAATCACAACGACTCTTTTAGTAACTGATAGAAACAACTATATTTTATCAATAACCAGTTGAATATGAATTAGTATATATACCAAAAAATCAATGTTTTGATGAACTAAAAGTTTATTATAATATACAAAAAAAAATCTTCTTTATCTTTTAAATTATGTCGTATTAATTTTTTAGTGAAGTGGACTGGAAATGATCTTATACGGAATGTCTTTCCCGTTTAGACTCAACTGCTAGTAATTTACATCACACAAAAGATAGTAACTGGAGTCATTATCTAATAATGAAATCAATGTTAAGTTAGAATCGGAGACAATACTAGATTCAAGAAAAAGAAAAAGAAAAAAAAACCAACATAATTTGATTAGGACATACTTATATCAAATTAATGGAAATATTTCTTCATTTGTGCAAGAAACAGTAACAATGTTATAGTAAATTATATATCTATAGAGGGAGTACCATATTAAATAAGTTTGATTTGTATCATTTGCATGATTGCATCCATTATGATTAAAACTTAGGAGGCTATATATGGGTAATCGGGTGTATAAGCTCAGTTTACTTTCAACTTGTATCTTTTAGCATCATTTGCGTATTTAATGGGTTCAGTTAGAAATGTATAGTTTATGAGGCCAATTTGTGTGGGTGAAGAAGTTCAGTCTCAACATTACGCGTCAAAGTGCGCCAACTCATAGAAAGAGATATTGATTGCAAACATTAATTATTGACTTTATTTATTGGTGGAAGGCACAAATTTAACCTAGTTATTCCAATTCATATATATAGTTTGGTTCAAATGAGAACCATTCTTATCCTAAAAACTAAGAACCAAATGAATTCGTTATGAAAGTTGATGAATCCGTTGAAAACTTAATAAATTCAAGAATTAAATTTTTCACCCGGTTCGAATCCCATGAGGGACTAAAATTTTATTTTTGGATTCAAGAACTTTTCCAATGGATTCATCAACTTTCACCGTGAATTCATCATTTTTGGTTCTCACGCTCATAATAAAAATGGTTCTCACGTTAACCCTTCCCTATATATATTAGTGTAGGAAATAGAAAAAAAATATGTAAGTCTAGTATATCTTTCATATTTGTGTAGTACAATCAGAATTACTATGTTGCACATGTTAGTTTAGCACATATTTCATCTCTTCGTAGCACATGCCAAATATATTAGTTTAGCACATATTTCATTGCAGCTTAATACAAGAAGGGTTATAGTGCTGCACAATAATTCGCGTAGCATACAAAACACAAAACTGTAGCACAACCGAAATTAAATCTCAATCATTAATCCAGCGAATCAAAGGCCACGATTCATTCTCATTTCCTACCAAATTATCTTTTCCTACCTGATACATCTCATATATATATATATATATATATATATATATATATATATATATGTCGTAGTTAACTAAAAATCAATATCATAAAATTAACTATATATTACAAAAAAATAACCAAGCTATTATAAATCAAATTATATTCAAACAAAACAGAAATACAATTCATACGACGATGGAACTTAGGGGTGAGCACAATATCCGAAAATCGAATCTCCGATTCGAATCAAATTGAAATTTGAAATTTGATTTCGATTTTTGAATTTCAGTTCGGATCAGATTTATTTTTTCCCAAATTTTGGATTGCAATGTATTGAAATTTTTAAATTCGAATTATATATAATTTCTAAACCTAATATTAATATATATAAGAATTAAAAAAAATTGGTTTCGAATTTTCAAAAATTTTCACAAGATTTTCAGTTCAATTTAGATTTTTTTATAAA
The DNA here is from genome assembly GCA_036937905.1 of Salvia rosmarinus. Classification (NCBI taxonomy): domain Eukaryota; kingdom Viridiplantae; phylum Streptophyta; class Magnoliopsida; order Lamiales; family Lamiaceae; genus Salvia; species Salvia rosmarinus. Next base: position 32,401 of record JAODLM010000752.1, read on the forward strand.
AATTTTGAATTTTCGCATCCAGATTTTCGGATAGTTCGGATCGAATTTTTTCTTTCAAAATTTGAATTTCCAGATCAGTTTGAATTAAGCAAAAATTCGAACCATAATGCTCACCTCTAATGGAACTTGAACTAAAGACCTCTTGATAGCACTACAAAAAAGAGTGACGGTAAAGACGGATTCTTCCGTCGTTAATACTAAATAATCTGTCATATCTATCGTTTAATATTAAATAATTTATCGCTAATTATATTTAACGAGGAATGCCTCCGTCGTGATATGTATCATTGCGAGATGATTCAGTGATGAAATATTTCCATGTTTAGATTAATGGTGGACCAATGACAAAATATTGTATCGATAGTAGAGAATGACGATTAATTTGGTTGAGCTTTGGCAACTATGAAACTTTGCGTTGTTAATTATTGTTTTGATTGTTAACTTTAATTGTTGACTTTCCGTCGTTACTTTTTTTTTTTAATAAAAATCTTCCATTTTCCAAATATGTTTCAAGTTGCAATATACATCAAATCAATGCATCCTAAGCATTCCGTCAAAATAATATAAACGACTGATATATAGTTATTTGATTAAAATTAAAATCACATAAATGTATTTTCCTATTGCCCGCCACATGCATATATCGTTGATAGGTATAGGGTCGACCCACGAAGAGTCAAAAGTGTTACCTATAAATTGATGTAAATTTCATTCTCACGATGATCTCTTGATATTTAATTCACCTTATATTTATTATATTCATAACATACTCTTATATAATTAATTACATCACATATGAATTTTCTCACATTTACTTGAGAATTTCTGATACAAATGATCAATTGCAGACTCCAATTTTAATATTCTAAATTATATCCTGATGGCATGAACTCCAATACTAAATGGTCAGTATGCTATGAAGAACACCAAAATTCACTCTCTCCCCCATGAATTTTGAAAATCAGTAGTATTAGGATATTATTGGTTTTATCCTCTTTAGTGTTTATAATGCTCCCCTGATTAGGGTTTAATTATGATATATACATATCTAATAAATACAACATTTATCTCTTTAGAAAAAGATAATTATCTCAAGACTGTGAGAATATACAAATAAATAATACATTTAACAGAGCCAGTCCCACTGGGCCTCTAGGGTGAGGGGACTAAAATTCCATGGCTATAGGCTTTAATGAGTCGGTCCAAGGGCCAAATACAAGGAACAAAGATGGATTTTAAATAAATTAATTTCTCATATTCAACCCTTATAATAAATTAATTCATAAATACAAATTTATTCCACTAGAAAATAAATGTTGACTTACTCATTTATTATCAAAGTTTAGTCGTGTTTGTATTTAGACTTAACGAATCTCCGTATTTAAGATATCGAACATCTATTAATTATTTCAGTACTCTAACTATGATACTGCAGTTTATACCATCCACTCGTCCAAGTTGTCTCAGCTATGATACTGGTTTTTATCTCAATAAGTTTAACAAATAATATAGTCTTCTATAATCTTTTACACGCTATATGATCTAAGTTTTGTATAAGATAAATGGGCAACATATACAAATACAAACAAATCAAATAAGATATTAGTTTAATGGTAACATGAAACATTGTATACAAATTAAATCAAAACTACTTTTAGTATACAAATCCAACACTCTTGGTCATAATGACAAAGAATGAGTAAGGGTATTGACTCGTCTTGCTTAATATAGGTTATTAATCAAATAGATCACTAACAAAACAAATATGGATTGGGCAATGAATCAATAAATATAAGCTAGACTCGATCATTGATTCAAGTACTTTCACTACATGTTGTATGTCAATTAGAGGGTGTTTGGCTGAGCTTATAAGTTCTTTAAAACAGCTTATAAGTTGTTTAGGAGCTTATAAGTTGTTGCAAAGTGTTTGGCAAAATAAGCTCCTAAACAGTTTATAAGCTGTGAAAATAAACTCCAACAGCTTATAAGCTCTCATAAAAATAAGTTGGTCAACCATAACTTATTTTTTTATAAACTTATAAGCAACCATGAATTTACCAAAATAACCATATTATAGTTCGTTATTTCTTACACATACATTATCAACTTCACATCTCGTCAATTTTATCTCTCTAACTATGATTTTCTATCTCTAACTCACGATTCTTTCTCTATTTTATAAGATCAATTATCCAAACACTTTAACAACTTATAAACATTTGAGACATTACCTCTTATAAACTCTTGAAACATCTTATAAGCTCTTGGGCTTATAAGTTCTCTAAAATGTTTAGCCAAACACCCCTTAGTTATATCACGGATAACATATACCCCTTATCACGTGTTACGTGTACTTCTATACTACAAGAAATTAAGGTTTTATCCACACATGGATGTGTGGCTAAAACTATATTTATGTGTGAATATTAATTTTTAGCCACACATAATTTAAATGTCAACAAGTATCACTAATTCCGTGTAAAGAAATGGTTTTATCCACACATGTATGTATGTGTGAATAAATCATCAAACTTTTACCTACACATATATATGTCACTAAAGATAAATCTTATGTGTGGTTAAATATAATTTTACTAAAATATAATGATGAGGTGGAAATAACATGGATGATGACATGTATTACACGTGGCAATTTGTATGTGTGGGTAAATGCTATAATTTATATGTAGATAATGATTTTTTTTAAATAATTAGATATTGAAAAAATTATTATTATTTATGAATAAAATTAAACATAAATGTGGGTCAAACATATATATTGTGTGGAGAATAATTTACTTAAAAATATTATCACATTTCAATACATTAAAATATAACAAGACTATCATATAAAAATTGACAAAATACTATTTCAACAAACTTATAACGGGGTATGCATGTAGCAAATAACTTTACATCCAAACATCTATGCAACTGGATATGTGAATGCATATCCACTGCCATTGGTATCAAAATATTACAGAGGAGTAAATGTGCATAAGACTTTCTATGAAATGTACATTGAACCAAGGCTCTGACTAATCATAGTGAATTGAGGATATGTAGTTTCTTCAATCCATTTCCTTTTATAAAGATGCACCACCTGCCAAAACAAAAGATAATCAAAAACCTATCAAGCAAGTATCTATTTAAATAAAAAGCAATCCATCATTTAAATTCATTTAGGCATCATCATAAATTCACAGCAATACATAATCAAAGGATCTCACAAATTTCAAGTTGGCTAAGAATCAATCACAAGTTCCTCCTAGAAAGAAACATAGGAGTTATGGAAAGATTGGATAATAATATTCTCTATGTGGTCAGATAGTATTATTCTACCGTCTATGTATGATTACTCGTAGCAGCAAGAATATAAAAGCACATGCATAACGAACAATAAGAGATAGTTGAAAATGAAAACAAAGCTGAACTCCATTAAAGTGTTGTACCTGTCTAGCTGAGTATAAGTCACTCGTATGAAATCCTCTGTCTAGAGTGTCTAAGACATCAACCTCAATCCTACAGCCTTCTCATCTCCAATGGATTTGCTTCGTCGTGAAAATAATTCTGTTAATCCCAATAATAATAATATTAATAATAAAATAAAAAGTACTCCAGTACTTTCAAATAAATGCTACTATGTGTTTTTTCATTTCTTAGGACAACAACAATGAACCAACCTGTCCAACGATATCAGGAGCAGAACCAAGTTTTGGTTCAAATAAGCTAGGTCCTTAGGCCATCTCCAACCCTCCCCACTAAATCTATACCTATTTTACAGTAACTGTCACATCAAACAGTAATTCTTCTCCAACCCACAAACTCAAACTCAAACTTAAAAGAATATTCTCTTTATATTCTTCCAACCACTATTTTTATATTTTTGCAATCACACCCTTATAAATTTCAATATTACACAATAGACTATTCTAAAATTTAAAATTAATAAATATTACATTATAAATTAAATATTAATAATAAATTCAAAAATTATTAAATCAACTATTTATTAAATAAGATAAAATTACATAACTTGAAGAAAAAAGACATTAAAACATATTACTACTATTCATCAAGAGACATAAACTTAAATCAAACGAAAATAAATTGATATTCAAGACTCGGAATTAGTGTATTCCTCCCACAAATGATCAATTAATGCATTCCAAGTTCTATGTGAGCATCTCTATTCCCGATTTTTCATATCGAGATAAGAACTCCGAAACCGAGAACTTTCCTCCATCACCATTTCGACCTCCGGTTGTGGCGCCTAGTGTAACTTCAATTGGAGCATGAAGATCGCGTTCATCATCAACTATCATATTATGAAGAATTATACATGTAGTCATGATGTCATGTAACACGCCTTTTCTCCAATAACGCATCGGTCCTACTACGGTGGCAAACGTGATTGGAGAACTCCAATGCTCGCTCAACGCCTTTCCTGCATGCTTCTTGTTTCATTGCAAAATGCCTTGCCTTTGAGTACGAGGCTCATGAATTGTTTGCACAATTGTAGACCATTTAGGATATATACCATCAGCTAAATAATAGCCCATGTTATATTCTTTTCCTTGAATGACATAATGAACCGGAGGAGCAATACCTTGAGTGAGATTATTGAGCAGATGTGATGACTCCAACACGTTGATATCGTTGTTGGTGCCGCAAACCAAATAAGCATGCCATATTCAAAGATCATAATCGCTACGACGAAAATAATCGTAGACTTCCACTACGACTGCATCTTGTCCAAATTCGTGCGGTAGGACAATTTTCCACTTCCGGTGCATACAATCTAAAATACCTAACATTCACGGAAATCCACGTGTTTTACCAATATAGAGAAGTCTAGCAATATCATCGCTTGTTGGTGTCCTTAAATATTGAGATGAAAATATCTCTATTATTGCCGACAAAATTTTTCATGCTTTCAATTGCGATGAGACTCGCTTATTTTAATATACTACTCGTCCGTAGCGTCTGCGGTATCCCATATGCTAATATACGCAATGCATTGTTGCTTTTTGTAGGGTGATAATCCCACCTCCGCATTGTCTACTCGTAGTTGGAAGTATCGATCATGTTACGTAACAAAGATTAACAATGCGTACGAAAAATGAGCGAGACATTAGATATCTCTTGCGTAACATGACTTCATTATAGATCGGATTATCTGCGGAATAATCGTTATACAATCTCGATGTGCGCCTCTCGATCACGATTAATGACGATGTGCCACAGGCCGAACCACCATGTGTTGTTTGGTGGTCTTCTTGAAGAAGAAGATGCTCTATCATTGTGTTATTATTATTGATAACACGACATATTGCTTCTTGTTTTCTCAAATGATTGGCTATTATTTTTCATCATCGATGAAGAAGATGAAACACCGAAATTGAAATTCATTTGAGAGAGAAAATATATCTCTAGGAGTAGCTTACTTTAGGTTGTAGTAAGTTATTGCTATCAAGTTTTGATATATATATATATATATATATATATATATATATATATGTGAAAGTGGGTTGTAATAATACGTATTGTCATTTCATAACTTTAATATTTTGCGATAGTCATTGTGCAGTGTTTTTGCGGTGTTTAGTAATTTCATTGCTTTTCTTGTGTGTATTCATCGTGCGTAGTCTTTTGCGGTGTTTAGTAATTGCATTGCTTTTACATTTGTGTGTAGTCATTGTGCATAGTGTTTGTGCAAGGTTTAGTCGTTTCATTGCTTTTCTCGCGTGTAGTCATTGTGCAGTGAAATTGTAGTGTTTAGTCATTTCATTGCCTTTTCTTTTGTGCGAGTAGTTTGAAACTTATGGCGTAATCACGGATTGATGGTAGAGTGATACAAATTTATAGAAATGTGTGCAAGATATATATCTCTTCATTGCATTTTTATATAAAAAAATGTGTCTACATTTTATTATTTTCAATCAAAAATCATTATAAATATGGATGATTTTCATTCGTAACCTACACACAATTTCATATTTTCCGGTGAAAATGGCTCCTCGTGCATCTAACTATTAAAGACGAGGATATCCTCTTATGTCGAGTGTACATGGAAATTTCTCAAGATCCCGTCATTGAGCGTACCAATCACCGATCGTTTTGGTCTCGGATTGAAGGAAAGTTCAACGAAAAAGCCCGTGGAGGAGCATCGTGCGAAAAGATCTTTGCAAGCTCGAATTCAAACTATTGAGAAAGCGGTGAAGAGACTCCATGGGTGCATTAGACAAACCGAAACGAGCATCAAAGTGGAGCTTGAATGAAGATATTGTTAGTATATACTCTTGTTTTTAAAACTTATAAATTATGTTTTCAACATATTACTAATTATTTATAACTATTTGCGGATGAAGAAAGCTAATAAGTGTTACAGGCGGATAAAAACACAAAGCGGCTTTAAATTGCTCACGTGTGGAACATCATTAAGAATTTTGAAAATTTTAGGATTGCGAAGGAGGTCTATGCAACCACCAACCACATCTTTCTTCCGATTCGGAAAATCCGATTGGTAACTCTTGACCTCGATTTCGCTTCATTTTCCATGAACTTAGGTGATGATGATGATGATGATCAAAACAAAGAATGTGGAGGTTCTTAGTCATCACGGCCTCAAGGGGTAAAGAAAGCCAAATTGAAATAAAAAAGCGGATGAATCATCATCTATGATCGACAAACTCGAGACGATAATAAAAGGTTTATGGAGAGATAAAGTCCTCGAATGCACAACTCACACATCAACTTGCGCTTAAGAATGCACTTAGAGCAAAAAGGAAGAAAATAAAATTTTGTATCAAGATGTGAGCTCCATAAGAGATCCACAATATCGTGCATTTATTGAAGTTTAACAAGCACGTATTATGCAAAAAGAGCTCAACAAGGTCAATTGGATCCGTTTGCAACCTAACTTACCTCCATATTTCAATAACATTGGAGGATCTAGTTCGATTTACCGGACTATTAGGTTTTATTTAATATTATAATATGTCTTGTACCTTTATGTTATTGTGATCGATTTTAATTATGTATTAAGTTTTTAGAATGTCATGCATTTGATGTATTATCAATTAATTATCTTATAATATGTTCTAGGTCATGTACTCTAGTATATTAATTATGAATCAATGTTATTGTCATTTACTTTATGTATCAATGTTATTAGTATAATGTTATTATTATTACAAATTATATAAATTGAAACTAATTAATTAATCACTAAATTAGTGGATCACGCGGAATCATAACCTTATCGATAACGCAAATTTCAAAGAACTCATTTATTCTTTTTTTCCCGAAATGAAGCGGGAGGAACGATATGAATCGATTGGTAATAATTACTAGTAGACAATATAATTGCATATGAATCGATCAGTGCCAATTAATGTTTGATGCTATATATACTTTTTTTTTTAATTTTATCTTATCAAAATACTAATAAATATTTACTACAATAATTATATATTGGGCACATGTAATCGTACTCGATCAAGATTTTTGTGGTTATTAATGTGTGATTATAGTGATAGGATTTTAATAATAAATGGGCTTAAATAATAAGTACAGCCCATTTTAAGTTATAGCCCATTTTAAATGTAAATAATATAAAAAATAAAGCCCTAAAAATTTTTATTTGCAGCCGCTGTGTTCTTTCTTCATCTTCTTCTCTGTTCTTCATCTTCTTCATCCTCCTTCTCTACAACCAAAACCAAACACATCATAATAGGAGGATCCATGTGCAATTTTCAAAAGATGAAAAGTGATTTGAGTATGGTGAACAGTGCAGACGCAAATATAAGTCAAGGGGAGAGAGAAAGGTACCAAATACTTATTTTAGTTTGAGTTTACAGTAGGATTGGAGAGGATTTGCTACTGTAAAATAAGTTTTACAGTAGGGTTGGAGATGGTCTTACAGATCCAATTTCCAAATGTTAAAGTATAAAAGAAAGAAAGATAGTTTTCTTTTACTTCTAACATTAGTAATTAGCAATGCAGGAAGAGTAATGTGCTCATACTGATTCATCTAGACTTTTAGATGGAAGCATCCCTATACTACCAGTAATCATTGATAATTCTTTGTAGGTAAGTGTAAAGGTTAGTTCATTTCTCATGCTACCTGATATTAATTCTTCTCTGCCATTATGTTTCAAAGAATGCAACCATGTGGCATTGGAAAATGAAGCTTCTTTTCCTTTAGAGAAATCTCCACCACCAAGAAAATCACATCTCACCAGTTTCACTATTCAAAGAAATGAACAATCTAAGATGTTAAAAACTAGCTTATAATTAAACTAGAAACACCCATATTTTTTCCCACCTGCATTTTTGGTTCAAGATTGTGTAAACAACTACTCAAATGAAAAATTGAAAATGACGCAAACTATCTAAAAAAAATCAGTCAATATACATCAAAATGGCAGTTTACCAAGGCGGGTTGACAGAGGGAGGAATCACAACCTGAAAACTATTAAGAGACACTATAACATTCAGAAAGATATCAATCTTGACATTCAAGATGAGCAGAGCTCATAAATACCAATACCGACAACCAAATCTCCCTCATATAATGACTCGTATTTGAGAATTCTAAATCCACCAACCACAAAAATATAAAAGTCGATAAAACAAGACAAAGAACTGCCACAAATTTAGCAATTGAGAAAAAAATGTCGCCTTGTTTCGGCTCTCGATAACCTACTGCTCGACGAGGCCGACATAGATACCCCCACCACCTGTTTCTAATAGAAATTCGAAAAAGATTGCAATCAATATCCAACAATAGAAACAGATAACTAAAGAATAAATAAACATCCTCGTCGCCAAATCCTTTTATCGGCGATAGTTCATGTTTGTGTTTCTTCTCCATAGCTGCCGTCCACCGCCTGAGTTTCACATCTCATCTTCTTTGTCAATCTAAACTTTAAGATTGTGGTAATGGGACATTTGTCATCGACTTTTCCTTCCAAAGCTTGTTGTGTTGTGAGAATTGATAATGAGAATTTGGAGATGGGAAGATGAAAACTGCCGCTTTCTTAGATAGTTTCGTGGAGGAATTTTTTGGTGGTAAGCGGTAAAATGAAATATTTTCGAACTATGTTTGTATATGGCATTGGCGGTAAAGTGAAATAGTTTTCTCAAACTATATTTTCATATATTTATGTATAATATAATTCAAAAATAAGTTCAAATCAATTAGTGTCAGCCACCGTATTACTTTCATGAATTTTGTTAGATAAGCACAAATAAAAATTGCGAATACAGGTAAATAATAAAAAGATATTGGTTCATGGTAACATAAACTATTGGTGAGTAATAAAAAAATTATAGGTAAATTTAATATTTGCTAGAACGAGTCCATGTTTGATCTAATTTTGTCCTAGGACATTTTCTTGGAAAAAAATATATAAAAAAAAATATTGGTTTCTGGAAATATAAAAATTTTAACTACACATATATATAATTTATAGTCTTGTGTAGCTAATTTAATATATTAATTATCAACCGCACATAGGTCATCGTTAATTATGTGTGACTAATATTTTGTATTGATTTTTCACATCAAATTATTTCAAAAAAATAGAATTAAAAAGAAAATAAAATAATGAAATTAAAAACAAAATGCGACTAAAACGTTAGTCACACTTAAATAAATGTTAATAACTAAGACTGATATGATTCATTAACCAACATATATAATCTTTAATTATGTGTGGCTAATAATATTTAATAATTTGCCACATAAGCATATTAGAATTTAAAGGTTAAATATAAAATAGGAAATATAAAAATTAAATACGAATTAATTTTTTTTCCACACATAGAAAATGTCATTAACTACTTAAAATTGTCTAATAGATTTATCCACACATATTTAATTATGTGGGGGTAAACTGCCACACATTATTATGTGTGACAAATTATGTGTAGCTAAAAACTTCATTTTCTTCTTACAGGATATAGCAGACGGGACACCCTATGCAAACTAATTAACTTGATTCTAACCCCTGACAAGGATACCTCAATAAGTGTTGATCATTGATGTCAGGCGATAAGCGCACTCCATTGAATCCACCTCTTCTCATCTATGTTAAAATTATAATATCAGATTAAACCAACTAAAAAGCTAGTCAAACAAAATACCTAAGAGATTTAGATTGAATTAAATGCTAACATACATAAACCCGATAGATACTCTTCATCTGAATTGTTATCTGCAAACTTAGATAAAGTCTCATAGTCGTAGGATGGTCATTTAGTGCATGGATACTTTATTTTTTATCCATCCACGCGTGTTGGTTGGTTACTAGAAAAATGAATACAAACGTCTACGCCCTCTACAAACTCCGTAGTTAGATTACCACATGGAAAAATATACAATTTTAGCATAACAAATTAACTTTGTGACAATTTTAGTTTAATAAATCAATAATACCTTAATCAAGCATAATTAATTGATTTTGTGATAATTTTAGCCCATAAGTAATTTTTCGGCATCGAAAAACATAATTGACACCTATAATAACATAAAGCTTGCAAATCCTTTCCAACTACGTTTTTGGCTTCTACTTCTTATATGTCATTCTCGGTGCCAACTGTATTTTTTGGTGCCCAAAATTACTTATGAGCCAAAAACTGTCACAAAATCAATTCACCAGACTAGGTATTATTGATTTATTAGGCTAAAATTATCATAAAGTCAATTTATAAGGCTAAAATTTTGTCCTTACCACTTTCATAACGTTTATACATCCATCCTCGATCTAAACTCATTTTTTATGTTTTGAAAAGCATTTTAGAATAATCAATAATTAATATTATCGATTGTTTGGTTTTGCTTTCAATGCAATCGATTATTTTTATGTTAGATTTATAAAGTTTTGAAGTTTTAGATTTATTTTAGGGTTTACAAAATAAAACCATGGCGGCAACCATTGATTCCATCTCCAAACTCTCCCCCAGTTTGGACATTTACAGTATAGATCGAGGATGGATGTAGACTGGTAGTTTAACCTCCAATATTTCCATCTCCAAACTCTCCCCCAGTTTGGACATTTACAGTTTAGATCGAGGATGGATGTAGACTGGTAGTTTAACCTCCAATATCATGAGGCACAGTCAAATAAAACAGAGACAATGCTAAACAAGATCATGCCCCCGCCCATCCACCTCTCCCCTGTCGGCAGTGCAATCATGCTCAAATTAAAATAATGAAGTACGCGACTATGCTCAAAATCACAAAGGCTTAGTAACATGCATATTCAACCTAATCTAATATTTTCAACTTAATATAGTATAATTTATATAAAAACAACCAGGTTCAAATTCACAAACATATTCAATCAACATAATATAGCATTTTTAACCTAATCTAGCATTAAACTAACCTAATCTAGCTAATCAACCGAATGAACCTAAATAATCTAGCATTTACAACCTACTCTAACATAAACATGTGTCGTTAATCTTTAAATTGAATCAAGATAGAGAGATAAGGCTTTAACATTCTCTATTCGGGATGAACAACGAAGGCACGTGGAGGGGGAGAGAGAGAGAATGGAGGTGGCAGCGGCGCAGCGGCAACTTGCAGCGCAGGCATTGGGATGAAAACTGTTGGAAATGCGGGGGCGTTGACCTTTGTCCGAGTGGCGGCGGCGGTGCAAGGAATGGCGGCAATTTCTGGTAAAGTTTGTCAAATTTGACGATTTTGATTTGGGGGGAAGGGTGAATTTTTCTCGCATTAACGACAAGTTTTTTTATTTTTTTTCCTAAAAATTAACGACAGACTCTTAAATTTACTGAAATTAGATTTAAAAATAAAGTATTTAATAATTTTTAATAACAGATGAATGTGATGATGATGATGATATCACGACCGGACTTTGCTAAGGATAGCTAAGCCTAGAATTCATGACTAGGGATGAGGAATTCGAAATAGAGATAGAAATGGACTGTAATTGCTTAATTAAAAGTTGAACTGATAAGTATAATTAAGATAAAACCATGCATTTTGCGTGGAAGATAATAGATGAGATACACGTATGATGACATGTATCTCGTGGTATTCTTTAACTAAACTCGACAAAAACTCGACTCTTCACTTCACCATTCAGATTACAATTTCAACCTCGCGTTTTAAATATATACGCGATTGATGATGATGGTGGTGGTGGTGGTGATGATAATGATTTACTTACATACTAATGACATTTTTTTTAATAATATGATAATAAATGAAAAATCTATTTTTTAATGACATATTTTTCATTCAAATAAAAAAAGAACAGAAAAGAAATTAAAATTCGTCGTTAAAGCAACATATTTGAAGACGTATATTTTTCCGTCGTTAACTTATACTTTTTTTTGTAGGGTAGAGAGAGACATTTGGACCTAGCTTTTTCACTTGATCTAGACATCATCGGCAATTAATATGCATCATTCATCTTGTAAAAATTTACAATTTTTTTTTTGGTGAATTTAATACATAAATTTTAAAAGTTGCGTCACGGTGGACTCGAACCCGACACCTTTGGCCTCGGACATTAACCACTCTACCACTAGGCCAACACACACACAAAATTTACAATTGTCACTAAAAGATGTAATACACAAAGCAGTATTTTCATAAAATAAGCACTAATCATTCAAATTAAGAGATTCCTCTGTGAAAAGAGCGAGTGAGGTTAAAGGTTCAATCCCTACCGTTCTTCTTGCACTTTTAAAAAATAATGATAAAATAAAATAAAAAACGCTAATTCGTGTAAATACAATTTAGATATCCATTTAATCAGGATCATTAGTGACAATTAAATTTTGTTAATATGGGGAAATGTTTACTTGATCGATCACATCCGTATATATCACACACACATAAAAGAATCTATAAAACTAGAACCCCATAAGATTTAATTAACACCCATAATCCTCCACACATCACTTAAATCTTGAGAAAAGTACGCGGTTATTCTTTATTCACGTGGCCAACCAGTCTCAAATAAATAAGAGTTATTAAGAGCACATCCAATGGTTCACTTTACAACAAAGCGAATTCTATATTATTATAGAGTAAAATGTAAAATAATCATAAATTTATATCCAACAGTTAACTCTATATTTAAATTTACAAAGAAATATTCTATTTTTATACCTTACATCATTAAGTATAAGAATGTTAGAGGAATAAATAATGTCACTTTACATGTAGGGTGATATTATTCATTTCCTCTAATATAGAATAGAGTGAAGTGCATTATTAGAAAATAAAATACTCTACAATAGAGTAAGATTATATTGTAGAGTGACTATTGGAGATGCTCTTAGCCAAATTAAAAATTATAAAGTGTGGGATATTCTAGATGTTAATAAAAGCCAGCCATAGACAACTGCTGACTTGTTTAGATGTTTTTTAGGTATAATGTGAAATAGTCGTCTCACAAAATTTGATTCCATGAGATAGGTAAAAGAGTTTTTTTTTTATCATAATTAGGGGTGAGAAATGGTTCGGACTCGATCAGCCATATCGATTCTTTCGATTAATCAAATTGAAATTTCTATAAATTCCAATATCAAAACTGAACCGTTTATTAAGTATGGTTAACCAAAAACCGCAACAGTTATTACGGTTTGACTTTCGGTAAATCAAAAATGAACCTATAACTTTTTTATTTTAATTACGCAACTACATTAAATAATATAAATATTATATAGTTACTATTAAACTAAATTATGATAAAGTAATTGTTGCTTTATTTTTAATTTTATACGGTTGGCTTCAAATAATTTATTTAATTACTTGCATATATTAATTAATTACTCAATCTATAATGCACATAATTTAAAGTTTTGATATCCTAAGACTACGACTAATTACAAATTTTCTAGCCACTAAAATGAAAAACCACATACTCACTATACACAAACATTTTTTTGGTAATTCTATTGAATTTTACCTACAAATAAAGACTCGACTTTTATTTATTGATATTTTATGATGAGAACATAATTGTAAAAATAAAACTATTTTTTTTTGTTTTTCGATTATTAATCGTTTGTTTATCGGTTAATCGAAAATAGAAAAAATCAAAATATTTTACCACAAACCGAATATGCAGTGTTCGGTTAACCGAATATGGTGCAGTTACGATTTGATTCGGTATTAACCGATAACCGAAAACTATTTCTTCAACCCTAAGAACAAAGTAAAATATTCGACAATATATAAAACTCCTTCATTAGGTTTAGGTACTTGAAAATTTTAAATTTTCTTGTGGATCCTTTGAAACAAACTTTGTTGTCTGATTGGACATATTTTGGCTACATATTTATGATGATTAGTGGCATGTTTTGGATCGAGATAGAGGTTTCACGGTGCACTTATTAATGATTTATGTTTTTATGGTATTTTGTATGGATTGTAAGCAAATTGAAGTTCATGGCATTATTTTGGATGAAGTTTTGAAGCATGAAAGAACTAAAGTAAAGTTGTGTTTTAAAGATATGTCAGAATTATTTTTGTTGAAAACGACACACCAAATTTTGGCGCGTTCTTTGGGATTGGTTTTATGTAGTAATTTATTCGATTTTCTGTCTCTTTAATTTTTTTTGTATTTTTTTCTGTTTTATGCCTCGTTCTTCTCGTACAGGAAAATTAGTCTTTGATCCAGAAATTGACAAAACTGCACGTAAATTGACAAAGGTAGCTAAAGAAAAAGAGAAAGTTACTACAATCATCATGGAGATACAAAATGGTGAAGGGAATGGAGGAGCAAATCTGCAGCCGTTGATTAAAGAGTTGGGTCATCATAGGAGTAGCCGCCCTCTGTGCATTTTTCTGCCTACAATCAACCAAAACTCCGAGATCCAACCTGGTTTTATTCAAGTTCTTCCCAAGTTTGGAGATATGCCTGGAGAGAGTGCACATAAATATCTTGCTGAATTTGATTTAGTGTGCCCTACTTTACGCCCACAAGGATTTACCGATGATAATTTGAGATTGCTAACATCTTCTCACACTTTGCAGGGCAGAGCTAGAGATTGGCTATTTGATCTTCCCCCTGGTTCAGTTCGAACATGGAGCCAGTTGGAAGAATACTTACGTAAATTCTTTCCAATCAAGAGCGCAAATTCTGAATGGTTATTAGTAGCATTAAACAAAAGAATGGAGAGAGTTTGGCGATTATTATGAACGATTCTAATAGTTGTGTCGCAAGTGTCCTGACCATGGATTTTCTGATTATCAATTGCTGACTAACTATTTTACCGTGGTATGTCTTCTTTTGATAGGAAAATTGTCAATGCTACTTGCGGTGGATCATTAGCAAAAAAGACGTTGGATGATGCCAAGCAACTCATCATCGACATGGTCTCAAATGGCCAACAATATGACGAAGAAGATGATGATGATGATATATACAGACCTGTAAAAGCAGTGGAGAGATTAGAGAGTTCGAATGTGTACGACAAGATTGATGCTCTAACATCCTTAGTTCGAGAGCTTGCAGTAGCACAAACGCAAAAAATTCAATGTGGTATATGTTCGAAAAATGGTCATTATACTGATGCATGTCCTAATTTGCAGGATCCTCAACCCGAACAAGCATGCTATGGTTCGGGTGATGCGCAATATGATGCACAAAGGCAGAGACAAAGACAAAATGATCCATTTTCAAACACATAATCCGGGATGGAGGAATCATCCTAATTTTAGTTGGAGTCAAGAGGGACCTAGAGTTTATACTCAGAGGCAGTCGCAGAGTGAGAAGTATGCCCATACTGAGGGGTCAGAACCAAGCCTGAATGAAATTGTGAAGAGTTTGGCCCAAAGTCAACAAGCTTCCAGCAAGAGAAACGAGCTGCGTTGAGCAGTATGGGCACACAGATCACACAGTTAGCCACTCAAATGAACAAGTTGCAGGTTTCTCAAGGCAAACTTCCGTCGCAAACAGAGATTAATCCAAGGGGAAGTGTTTGTGCAGTCACGCTACAGAGCGACAAGGAGCTAGTCGAGCACAACCTCAAGAAGGATGCAAAAGATGAAGTCGAACATGGAGGAATGAAGGAACATAAAACCACTCAAGAAACACAAAAATCTAAAACTCATTTGTCTTCCAAGGCAAGAACACTAATTGATGCACCTTTTCCTTCTAGGTTGATCCGCAACAAGAAAGAAGACGATGAAAAAAAGATCCTAGAGGTATTCAAGCATGTAGAAATCAACATACCATTGATCGATGCTATCAAGTAAGTTCCTAAGTACGCAAAATTTTTGAAAGAATTATGTTCTAAAAATATGAGACATGGGAAAGATGCAAGGATCCAAGTAGGGGAAAATGTCTCAGCTATTATTCGAAAGAAATTACCACAAAAATATCGGGACCCTGGTATGTTTAATATCCCCTGCATTATTGGTAATAAGCAAGTTGAGAGAGCCATGCTAGATTTAGGAGCATCCATAAATATCATGCTATATTCTGTTTATAAGGAGTTGCATTTAGGACCATTAAAATAAACTCGCGTAATCATTCAGTTGGCTGATAGGTCCAATGCATATCCTTTAGGTGTAGTTGAGGATGTTCTTGTTAAAGTAAATGATTTGATCTTTCCCGTTGATTTCTATATTATTGACATGGATGATTATTCCTCTGCTCATAAGTCTTTGATTTTATTAGGAAGATCATTCATGAAAACAACAAAGGTAATAATTAATGTTGATAAATGCATGCTTAGCTTGGAATTTGATGGAGAAATTGTCACATTTAATATTTTTGAATCTATTAGCATGTTGAGGATCCTGATTCTATATTCATGATTGATATTGTTGATCCTTGGACTGAAGATTTTATTGAGAATAGTTGCAGGAAAGATAAGTTCGAGCATATAATAGATAAGAATGCATCGAGAGGAATGTTCAACACCTTTCAAGCAAGATGCCCATACTGACCAAGACGAAGCAAATTGCTTATCTTTTGTGAAAGACCAAAAGCGGAATTGAACAATCTCTCACGAGAGTTGAAGTACGAAATTTTAGAAGAGGATGACACGCTGCCTTTGTTGTCAATAAGGACCTCAATGTTGTTAAACATTTAAGCAGACTGCAGAAGGAGTCAGAAGATATGCCCATACCGCCCGATCCTCCGGATGGACAGGTTTACAATTTAAGATATGGAGATAGTCGAGTTTCAAGAGATGAACTTGGCTACTTTCATCGTCAACTCTTGATCGTACCATCATGGTGTCTATCCTAAGACCTTAAACAAGGGCGCTACTTGTGAGAAAACCCAAGATTTTCTTTTTTGTTTCTTTTACCTTCTTTTTAGTTTCTTTTTATTTTTATTCTTTTTTCTATAGACTTGGAAGCTCTGCTCTACATGGCATAAATACTCCAACAACTCGTCATCCACCCAAGTGAACAACCACAAGAGCCGTTCACCGAGGCCCCTCACAACCTGCATTCATCGTCTGTTGTCTGCCTCGCTCCCTACTTGATTTATTCAGGGAAGTTTCTATTCTTATTCTCTTTTTTTGTTTTGTTGTTCTTTTATATTTTTTTTATCTGTTGGTCTCTCTTTCACACAATGAGGACATTGTGTTGTCTAAGTGTGGGGGGAAAGTTCTTTGTTTTCTGTTCGTAGTTTCTTTGTTCTTAAAAGCAAAAAAAAAAGGTTTTTTATCTTGTTTAGTTTTGTTTTGAGTTATTGGCAACTTCAAGATGAATTAATTGAATATGAGAGATTAGGATATTGCCTTGGTTTGAATGATTGTTTTCTTTTGATGATGAATTGTGCAAAAATATCTATATGTATTCATGGACGATGAATAAGTGCAAGGTTGATCAAAGTTTTTGAGCTTACTTATATTGTGAGATTTGAGCCTATGAGCAGAAACTTGAAAATGCTCCTTATTTCTTTGAAGAGTGTTGTGTCTGACTTGATTGCTTGATATCTATTTTACCTTGTTGCCATAGTTGAAACTGCATATGAAATTCTAGCATTAAAGTGATCTAGGTAGTTTTTGATCATTATCCCTATATATTTGGCCTGATTATATACTTCCTACCCGCAGTTTTCTACTAGTTAGCCTTTTGTGCCTTAATCATTATCTTGATCATTAAAAGCTACTAAATATGAGCTTTAGCCTTTCTTAGCCTTCTTTTGATCCACCAAAAATATGTAAGTTTGTGCAAGTTTGATATGAACAGTGATTATCATATTTGGTGATTGAATTGGTTTGAAAATATTGGAGAGTGGCTGAAAAGAAATAGTTGGAGGATGTAGTTGAAGTTCTTTTCAAAAAGAAAAAATCGTGTAAATGCCACATCTTGTATCGATTCAGTAAAAAATATATAGAAAGGGAATGAAACAATTGCTTAATGGAGTTAGTCTACATGTTATTATATTTTATAAAGAGCATAGGCGATGGATATAATGGATGATGTGTGGAGTACTTTATTTGCAAATTTTTGGTTTTATAAACCTATTTTTACACTCCAAAAATATAGCCGAACAGCGACGGATTAGCGATGGCCAAAATTGGGTCGTGATTCAACGACGGATTAGAGGCAGAATTCATACGAAATTTATTAACGGCAATTTGCAACGGATCAACGACGACATGAGGTGGGAATATCTCACGGGAACGATTAACGACGACATAACCGTCGCTGGTCCGTCGTTAAATTTAACGACGGACTTTTTCCGTCGTTAAAATTACGGTTTTTTATTTTATTTATTACAGGCTAAATTTAGTGACGGACTGGGTCCGCCGTTAAGTTACATCCGTCGCTGATCCGTCGTTAAATTAGCGGAATTTTTATTTTTTATTTTGTATTTAATTTAACGACGGACTTTTTCCGTCGTTAATATTAATTTTAAATTTATTTATTCCAAATAATTTTAACGACGAATTATTCCGTCGTTAATACGTCATTAGATTTAACGACGGATTAGATCTGTCGTTATATTGTCGGATATTTTATTTTTTTTATTTTTCACGTAATTTAACGACGGACTAAAATCCGTCGTTAACACAAGTCCGTCGTTATTTCGTCGTTGGTGAGTCGTTAAAGTGTTTTAAAATTAACGATGGAAAATTCCGTCGCTAATCATAGCTAAAAATAGATATCGACGTGATATTCTTCCCCAAATTCACTATCGCCCAAACGTACTAAATTCCCCACCCCGTCCGCCGCCCCCACGCCCACCTCCACCATCGTGCCCACGCCGCCACCCTTGATCGCTGCCGTCGTCGTCGTGCTCACCCATCGCTGTCCCTCCAGCGCCCGACCTCAAACCCCGTGCTGCTGCCTGCCAGCCCTTGCTTACCACCTTGACCGTCGTCGTCTGCTCCCCTGCCCGCCCCACCCGCCTGCCCTCAGCCGCCGTGCTTGTCCGTCCCCGTCGTCGTCCGCCCGCCTCCTGCCGTCGTCCATCCATGTTGGCGTTTCAACTTTTTATTTATTTATATTTCAAATTATTTTTTGATTTTATTGATTTTTTGTGATATATTGTTGTTATGTTATATTATAGTGATATGTTGTTATAATATATTGTTATTGTGATATATTAATGTTGTTGTGATATATAATGATATGTTGCTAGAATTATATTGATGATGGATATGTTGCTAGAATTATAATGATATGTTGCTAGAATAGAATTATAATGATATGTTGCTAGAATTATATTGAAATATTAAATGTTATAATGATATGTTGCTAGAATTATATTGATGATGGATAAGTATATATATGAATTGATTGAAAATTAATAGATTGTAGATTGAAAAGTTCATGGAATTGCATAATATATGGTTGAATGGCATGTTAAGAATATGATGTAAATGGATTAGTTTAAACTTGTTTTGAGTTGTTAAGTATATAATTATGCATATGGTGATGATTTGGTGAAGTTTGGTTGAATTGGGAATGAAATGACGATTAATTTTATAAAACTTAATCATCAAATTTTGTTAGAATTGGTATATGAATAAGATGTTTTATAAGTAAGATTTGCTCACTTCATGCTTAGGTTAAGGTTAAGTATATGAATAAGATGTTTTGAGTTGTTAAGTATAATTATGCATATGGTGGTGATTTGGTGAAGTTTGGTTGAATTGGGAATGAAATGACGATTAATTTTATAAAACTTACTATGCCGAAATTTTGTTAGAATTGGTATATGAATAAGATGTTTTATAAGTAAGATTTGCTCACTTCATGCTTAGGTTAAGGTTAAGTATATGAAACTTGAATTAGGGTTTATGTTGCCTCGTAGATAACAAACTAATAATTATAAGTTAGATTTGCTCACTCCACTCAATAAACTTATGAGTGTATAATTAGTCTATATTGTACAACTTATGTTGAATATGTTTAATTAATTATTTATAATTAGGAGCTTGAAGAATGAATGACAATCGTGAGTGGATGTATAATAGGTTTAGTTCGCGTGGTGGATTAAATATTGAATTTCGAGATGGACTTGAAAGTTTTATTGAATTCGCTAGTGCTCAGTTTTTATTCGCGGTTGGAGAGAAAATCAAGTGTCCGTGTAAGAATATACCTTATCAGAAGAAAGATACTGTGCGATATCACTTATCAAAATTTGGATTTGTTCCAAATTATCACACATGGATATTTCAAGGAGAGACAACCACGACAACCACAAGTAGGGACAATGTTGTGGATTCAGTTAATAGCCGTCAACCAAATACGTATCATACGATGGTAGTGGATGCTGCTGGTCCACAGTTCAACTTTGACGAGATCGAAGAGGAGCCAAATTCAAGCACAAAATTTTTACGACATGTTGAATCTTTGCCGATAAACCTCTCGTGGTCGGGTTGCTCGAATCACCTACGCTTGTCATTTGTGGCTCGACTTCCGAGTTGGAAAGCAGAGAACAACATTACTGAGAAGGGTTTTGATCAAATATCAGAACTGATGAAAGAGTCGCATCCAGATGGAAATTGCGTGCCTGATGACTTCTACAGCACGAAGAGATTGTTGCGTGGCATGGGTTTGCCCGTACATAAAATTGATTGTTGTCCATTTAATTGCATGATTTATTGGCGCGAAGATTACGAATCGACGAGCGCAAATTCGTAATCATCCTCATTTCAAGAGTAATACTCGGGCTGGTGGAAGTCGACGGAAAGCACAAGTAGCATATAAAAAGATGTATTATTTTCCTCTAACTCCTCGACTACAGAGATTGTATACATCAAATGCTACAGCGGAAAATATGCGTTGGCATGCATCGTCGGTCGATGATGGGGTCATGCGTTATCCGGCAGACTCAATTGCATGGAAACATTTGAACACGAAGTTTCCCTTATTTGCATCAGAAATTCGTAACGTGCGTTTGGGACTCTCAACTGACGGTTTTCAGCCATTCGGTCAATCAGGAAAGCAATATTCATCATGGGTCGTTATACTTACCCCTTATAATCTTCCACCGTGGCTGTGTATGAAGGAGCAATACATGTTTCTTACGATCTTAGTGCCCGGACCGCGCAATCCGAAGGAGAAGATTGATGTGTTCTTGCAACCATTGATAGCAGAGTTAATAGATTTGTGGGATGACGGTGTTCTTACTTATGATGTATCGTTGAAGAGAAATTTTCAAATGCACGCTGCATTACTTTGGACAATTAGTGACTTCCCTGCATACTCTATGTTGTCTGGATGGAGTACAGCTGGAATATTAGCTTATCCGCACTGCATGGAGTATACCGATGCTTTTACTTTGGCTAAAAGGGGTAAGCAGTCATGGTTTGATAACCATCGTAAATTTCTAGCTCCTAATCACCCATTTCAAAGGAATCGAAGAGGTTTCAGAAAGAACACAGTGATTATTGATCGCTATAATTCCTATCAAATAAATGATAGTCAAACAGCAAGTATATATATCGTATCCACAGGGACTGCGACTCGAGAACACCGCGAATAATCAACACAAAATCTTGATTATTATCTAGGCAACAAAATATCAAGAGAGAATATTAATAAAACTAGACTTGAAAATAAAGATGGAATAAAACCAGATATAAAAGACTGATCCTAGGGATGTACTTAACCTAACCAGATTCACACAATTAACCTATTAATCTGTTTACCAATTTAATCCGCATTCAGATGAATGATCACTAATATAACTATAGTTTCCGCCATGACAGCTTATAGTAATAGGTTTGCCTAAACTCTATCTCTGTCGGGTCTCAAGAGAAGTAAGCTAATTACCAAAAGCACATAAAGATTTAACCTCCTACAGTTCACCTATCTCCATCGAGTCTCAAGGCAAAAACTGTATTATAAATTCCAGATATCGATTATGCAATTAATTCCGTCAGGACATCAATCACATAACTAACATGCATTAATATTGGCCAGATACACTACAAGAAAGTTGACTTTTTGCGACATGAAAAATGTGTCGCTAACGTTTATTTTAATGTCGTAAAAGCTAACTTGCGACATTTTCTGCGTCACTTTAGATTGTGTAGCAAAAGGTCGTGTAGTATTTTTACGACACTTTTTTTTCATATGTGTCGCAACATATACGACACTTCGCGCATCATTTAATTAATAGTCGTATAAAATCCACGACATATTACGTGGCATTAGTCGCAGTGACGTATGTTAGTTTGCGTCACATTACACAACATTAGTTGAAATGACGTATTCTAATTTGCGACACTAGCTTACAACATTACAATCAATGTGATGTATTTTTTTACGACACTTTTTCCATTAATGTCACACCATCTACGATACTTTTTGCATCACTAAATTAATTACCGTATAAAATTCGCAACACATTACACGTCATTAGTCATAGTGGCGCATGTTAGTTTACGTCACATTACACGCCATAGTTGTAATGTCGCATCCTAATTTGCGACACATATAATTAATCTTATGTAGCATTTTTTATGACATTTTTTCATATTAAATATTCATTTCTTAATTTTCTGCTATTAATGTATATTCCCCGTTAATGTATTTGAAAACTAATTAACACATATGATATAATATTATGCTAAGAAATCCAGAATAAATCTACAATATGTATAAATAGAATGAGATAACCATTCAAAATATATAAGAGAAAATCCAAAATGTCAATACAAAAAATATTATAACTTAATTCATAATATTCAAAGATACAAATCCAAACTATGAATCTCTAAATTCATCTTGCTAGTCAAGAAAGCAAAATCTATAAATGACAATATGACCTTTCATTGTATTTGTATTTTCTCTTGCTGCTCCATCTTGTAACTTGTTCTATAAGTGACAATAACATATTCTGCATCATTTCGCCTTCATCGTATCCTTGTAGTTCTTCCCTGTTCCTACATAATTTAAGCAAAATAAATATATTTACACATGTAGAAAGTAAATTAAATGGAAAAATATAATTGATGATAATACTCAATCTATCCACCACCTCAAAAACTCTAGCATCCCTGTACCAACTCATTGTCGATGACCCCATAGATCGCGACAAGTCTCGCATCCTTGAGCCGCTCATCGAGCGGTCTTGGGAAAAACGAATAGACGCTTATGTACTTGGGGCCGTTGCTTGGAGGTAGTAGTCATCTGCAATCATATTTCTAAACAAAGACTCATTTGCATCTGTGATTTCCAACTTATGAATGTAAATTGCCTTGTTCTTGAATGTGATATCTAACCAAATCCATAGGGAAATGGAATTACTGACTCTGTAGATGGAAAAAGTTCAGGGTGTGTAAGAAAATTAATGGTGCATTTTCAATGTTGAGAGTGAGCTCATGATTCCCTATTGTCATTTTTGAAGTGAATCTTGCTCTGAAAAAATCAACTTTTGGAGTCTTGAATATTTAGAAGTCTTGAATATTTAGACAAAAACAAGAGAAACATAGTTCAATTACTTTTGTTTTCTTTAACAATCATCGACAAACACCATAACTATACACTTTAAAAATACATGATGCAAAGAGGAAAGCATAAAACCACCATCGGTTTCAGCAATAGCAATAGCTTCTTTTGACTCCTCAAGCGAGCCTCATGTCACCTATAGTAAATAAAATTCGAGCATTTCCACCCAAACACTCATTTTTCTCTAGGCTCAAGTATACACATAAAGAGATAATATATATCTTGACATTAACATGTTGTTCAGAACAAAAACATTGGCATGCACACCGTAAAACAGGACGTGTAAAGACTGAACGTATCAACTCCAATTTAGTTATTATCTGACCGAAAATAAATCATTTTTTCACCAATTAGTCTTTAATCTTTCGTGATTACTGACAGCAAAGAGCAGTTTTCCAATAAGGCCACCAACAACTACAAACATGAATCCAAGTGAATGAGTTTTCTTTCCATGTTGTCTTCAATTAGTTATCCTTCTCGAATACTAGTATTTTATAGTTGAAGAAAGAAACCTAGTCAAAAAGCAAACTAAATATTGCTCTCGACGTTTGCAATCATGAAAAGAAGTCTAACAAAACAACTATAATCAACAAAATCGATACATAATTCATCACATAAAATAGTTTTGGGACACAACACTTACAATAATCATATCTACTCCGGCGTTCCAAGCCCGACTAATTGTAATATCAGCTAGGTGATATTGCTTTCCATTGTAAATTCATCTGCACATTGCATCTATCAATTGGTCAAATAAAATTTAACTTTTATATAAAATAGCTTCAGAAACAGAAAATTTTAAAAATAAAATAAAATTCAGAGTATATAACATGTGAAATTGACGGCAATGTCTGCAATGGAAATGAAAAGATGGAATCAGAAAACTACATGTGTAGCATTCAATCAAAGAAAATAAAGTGAAAATTGAGGAAGAAATTACTTGCCTATTAATTGTATGCTTAATTACGCGGCTCACCATGACCAATTGCTTTGAGAGAAATGAAATTGTCCGCGACCATGGTAGTTTAGAGAGTGCGTGGGCACCCAAACAACAACTCTTTTGACAATGTGGTGCGTGAATTAACAATTTTGCAAATATAGAACTTACCTTAAAGAGTAGAGTGACGGTGTGAAATAGCGGTGACGATAGCGGCATAGACGAAGCAACGCATACTGTGGAGGGAAGGGGGAGTTTAGGGCACGAAATTAAACAAAAAAAAAAGAGATAGAGATGAAGCAAACTTACCTTGTACATCAACTGATGAAAGCGACGAAGCACTTCGGGGACATTGGCGAACAACGGCGGCGGAGATGCGACGGCGTGGCTGCGCACCGCCGATTGCGGGAAGAAGGCGTGCATCAGGTCTGAGGTTTTGGAGTTTTTATATTAAGTGTAGATGAGGAAGAGATTTAGATGTTTAAGCCCTAATTTATATATATATATATATATATATATATAGAGAGGATTGGGTTCAAATAAAAACACATTCAAAAATAAGAAATGAGAACAAATTTGAACCATTGATTTTTGAAGATGTGTGGTTGTGATTAAAACAAATTAGGGTATAATGATAATTATATAATATTACGAAAATAACCGTCCCTTAATTATAGGGAATGTGATAACTTAATCTTGAACCATTGATTAATGGCAAATGGATGATCAAGATGAATTCTTATTTCTTATTTTAAGGGAGTTTATATTATAACTCATCCCTATATATATATATATATATATATATATATATTACAGTAGCCAAATCCATCTATATAAAAATCTCAGACATATACTACGATTTTTATCCACCGTAGTCTTAAGAAAAAATCTAGCATATATATATCTTGATTAGCTTGAATTCGACACCTTGATTGGATAAGTTTTAATTAGTAGTTTTTATTACATAAAAGAGTATCGTATTTGTGTCATTTGGACTACGACCTGATATATAGATGACACACATGATGTAATTATACAACATTGAGTGCATCATTATTCTAAATATGTTGTATAATTATGACATTTTATCGATGTATCGCAAATGAATTATCGTAATTTTTAGACATAAAAATGAATGTCACATATGTGTCACTAAACTACGACACAATCTATAGATAACTCTTAATTGATGTAAATATACGACATTGAGTGCAACATTATTCTAAAAATGTGGCATAATTATGACATTTTATTGAGGTGTCGTAAATAAATTGTCACAATTCTGAGACATAAAAATGAGTGTCGCATATATGTCACTAAACTGCGACACAAGATGTAGATGGCGCACAATTGACGTAAATATATGACACTAGATACAATACTATTCTAAATATGTGGAATAATTATGACATTTTATTAAGGTGACGTAAATAAATTGTTGTAATTTTGAGACATAAAAATGAGTGTTGCAATTGTGTCACTTAACTACGACAGAATATTTAAATGACGCAGAAATGACATAAATATAAGGCACTAGAATCATAAGTGTGGTAATTTTATGACACATATATGTAATGTTGCATATGTATATGTCGCAATAGGTCTGTTTTGTTGTAGTGATACCAACACATGAGAATTAAAGCCAAGAATCATAAATCATGAATGGGACGGCAAAACAGTATCAACAGATCAATTATACAAATCTAGTTAGACATACAAACCCTAGGATCAATACGAACTTTAGCTACGCATAATTAAATTACTAAAGCAATAAATAAATAAGAATAACATAAACTGAATTAAATAAATAAAATCGTAAGATTCCACGAAGAACAATTTAGCGACTTGAATCCAGAAGAAAATCTGAATTCTAATACTAAACTATGAAATTGGAAAGAAAATACTAAAAGTAAAGCTAAACTAAATTTAAACGGAAAAGAACTTGCAAAAGAAAATAAAGAAGAATTGTGTTACATTCGGAATGGTGTGTCTAAGCTACTGCTCTATCTCCCTATTTATAATAAGTCTCGAGCTCCCTTTTCATGTCAATTTCCCAATCCTTCTCGGATTCTGATTCCGAATTATACTCGAACTAGGTGTCTCACTCCTAATGTGTGCGCCTCTTTCCCCGTGAATGTGCAAATTGTATATATGCAGCCCTAGCCCCCTCGCGATGCGTGCTCTCCACATAAGGCTGCAAAGGAGGTTCGCGAACAGGTGAAAAAATGCTGCAAATTCGAGCTTTCTCGCGACCAAGCATCTCGACCAACGGTCGCGAGCGCTCTCGAAGTGTAATTCTCTGCGTCGCGCGACTTGCCGTTTCGCTCTTCTCTCGTCCGGACTCCAGTGCGATCCGTTTGCGCCACGGACTCCTATCGAGATACTATTAAACATAGTATACTTTTCACATCCATATTTTTCAAATCCATTACTTCATATTCAACGTCGTTTTCAAATGGTCCTTCCCATACGAGCTCACGACGGGCTATTGATTTCTCTTTATCGTGATCCACCTTTTGACATTAAAACCTATGCTAAAATGACATGAAATACACACGCATAATATCTTCCAAGGTAAACATAAATATATAAAAGACGGCTCAAAGACCACTTATCAATTATAAGCGAAGCGAATATAGCACTTATAAAGCAATGAAAATGTGGCTTATCAACTCCCCAAACTTAATCTTTGCTTGTCCTCAAACAAATCAAAACAAAGAGAGACGACCCGAGAGATAGGTAAAGAGTCGAGCAGCGAAGCAATAAGCACCGAGCAATGAGCGATAAGCGATTCACTCAAATGAATGAAATCACAACATCTTTCGTTAAACTCCACACATCATAATAATCATAAGCACAAGCCTTCTCAAACTTGAATCCTCACGACATGGATATATATATACGAAATCTCAAACACTCAAGTGTATCAAGGAGGATATGTATACTCAAAGTTTAAAACACATGGAATCGACCATAGGCACAAATCGCCTAATTCTCCAATGCTCACATATGTGCTCAAGAACTAAGATCAAAAAGGTCTTATAAATGGTTATAATGTAAGCTCTTTGGTAAGGTAGGATATATATAGGCTAAATGACTCATAATCCTATAATGAAAAACACCATAAGTATCACAAGACATAATTCCCAAACTTTCACAATTCATTTCAGATCTCTACACCAAAAAATCATTTTTTTCTTTAAGAACTCCATAATTATTATATAAGTGATAAACTCATCTCAAAGCACTAGCTACTTACCCATTTATGTTCTTTTCACACACTTGTGTCATTTTTGTTTTATTTTTTTTTTTTTTGAACTTATATAGGTAAGCAACTATTTTTTTATAATCACTTTCATCATTTATTTCCTTTCTTTCCTTTCTTTTTCTCAACCCTCAATTCAAGCAGCCAAATATCACTAACTACATAACCCAACCCACGGCTATATGAAAGAATAAGGTAGGCTCAAACGGCTCGTCAAGGATAATAAAATAACAGGTTAGTGTTTGGATAGTGTATAGGCTAAGAAAAGAATGCCTAATATCATCTCATAATTCTTAAGCACATCAATGCAACCTCGAAAAAGAACCAGAGCAAGTTCTAGAGAAACACATGCTATTTCAAACTATTCACATAGAAAGAAACAAGACTGAAAAGATATGACAGTCAAAAGCTCAAGTCTCACAGGTTTCAAAAATGTGATCAAGTTCTCAAAGGCTTAATACTCACAATGATCATAACATGCTTTGTCTCACAAAATCGGTTCTGATAAAATTTTCTAATAAAACAAATCTCATCATCGGTTGCCTGTCATTCAACTCAACCCACACAATAGACACAAAACCCACACCAAACAAAAACAAACACACACAAACAGAACAAAACAAAAACGAAAACAAAACAAAAGAAAGGAAAACATTGGGTTACCTCTGTAGGGAAAATCGATTTTAACCTCTCCCGAGGATCTATCTTGGATGTTTAATGCACCATACATTGATTATATTCCTAGCATGCACCTATATAATTAATTGCAACACGATGAGTTTTCTCGTGTTTACCTTTGAATCTTGGGATGAACGGATCGAGACTCGTGCTTTGATCTTACGGATCGATCCGGTTGCCCAATCTCCAATATCGGTGAGGATAATCTATGGAGAATGCTACGTAAAATCACTCTATTCCTCTCTATGAAGTTTGAAAACTCACTCCCAAGTCCTATGGGATTCTCGAAAATATGGCTAGGTTAAAAGTGAGGATTAGCTTTGATCTTATCTCTTACCTTATATTTATAATGCATTACCATAATCCCATTAGGAAATGATCCATGCATATCCCATAAATATAATAATATCCTTATGGATAAAGAGGATCAAATCCTTACCATAGAGGAGGTGGCGTCGATTTCCTTCCAAGCTACGGGCTGGATGGGCCGACCAGGATCAAATGCAAGGAATAAAGATGGGCCTCAAATAAATTAATTATCTTATGTTCACCAGAACATAAATTAATTTATAAACATTCATTCATGCCACTAGAGAATAAATGCCGACTTACCCTTTATTACCGAAGGTGAGTCGGCTTGCACTTAGACATTACGAATCCCGTATTTAAGATATCGTACGTCCATTAATTATTTAGAGCATTACATTGCTTAAAATAATTAATATCTTTAATTCCTTAAGTAGTACCACTCAACCTTATTATTGTACTTGAGCTAACTCAACCCGCGGGGTTTAGTACAATAAACCTTTGAGCTCCTTAAGGGGCGCCATCATCCTAAACGGATACGGTGACTCGACTGAGATAACTAGCATGACATACAAGCACCGCCACCACCCAAGATGCGGAGAATATTGGGTTAGAACATATAACCTCACCCATAACAAGTCAAAGTGATGGTCAAGAAACTCATACTCACCTAATACCTTATCGAGGTTTAGATCATCGTAAGTCACCAAAATCTAGGTTCTTCACGACGGTCGATAGAAGAACTCATCTCACCGTGATCCATCAATACATCGAGACGCATCAAAGATAGACAAGCAACCAAGTCAAGTCACTTCTTATCTATACATGACTTATACCGACAACTCGTCCTCAAGTTGTCTCACCAGATTCTTTTTATATCTCATTAAGCTTGACCAATCATACGGACTTCGTGATCTTCACACAATTGTATAATCTAACTTATATATGAGATAAGGGACACGATATATGCAATCAAGTAATCAATTCAGATAGGAGATTGTAATAGTGGTAATAGAAACATTGTATACAAGCTCAACCAAAGCGCTTTCAAGATACAAATCAACAACCTCCCAACAAGTGCTAAATTTAAATGTCTTTAGCTAGACCATTTCATACCCGATCAATCTGGCGTTGACAGCAGACTTCTTCCCAAATCAGGTTGCCTCCATATTTTGCATTCACTTTAGCCCACCACCGAGTGTGAAGTGGCCTCACAAACTTGAACAAGTCACTCGGAGTTCCATGCCGAGTCCATCTCTTTTTGTAGCACCCTTGTCACTTGGTCGGTTGACATCCAAACTCGAGATTTGGCTAGCGAATAAGGTGATTGAATGACACTCTTCATGCTCGAACTATCGTGTCGCGGGATGGCGCCATAGATTGAAATTTTTAGCTCTCATTGTTGACACGAAAAGTCGGATCATCTTCCCCGACATCAATCAATGCACCACCGGTTGCTAGAAAAGGTCGACCCAAGATTAGTGGTTGATTTTTAAATTCGTGAATGTCTAAAATAACTAAATCACTTTGGAAAGACAAAATCGAACTCTTACCAACACATCCTCAACTATCCCTTAGGGTATCGCGATCGACATCGTCACCATCATTAATGAAATGGACGCTTTCATTTTGCCCAAGACCAAACGATTGAACACGATATAGGGGCATCGATTTATACTCGCCCCAAATCACACAACACATTGGGGAACATGTGCTCGCAATCTCGCATTCCAACGTGAAGCTTCCCGGATCTTTCTGCTTTGATGGCAACTTTCTCTGCAAGATAGCACCGCATTCTTCAGAGAGGTTGATTTTGTCAAATTTCCCCAACTTCTTCTTATTCTCCACTGCATCTTTGAGAAATTTAATGTATCCGGGCATATTTCTGAGCGCATCAAAGAGAGGTATATTAATGTTCACTTTCTGGAATATCTCCTTGAATCGGGCGAACTCCTCATCATATTTCGTCTTCCCAATGCGTTGAGGAAATGGAGCTGTTGGCTTTGGGAGCGTTGGCTGATCCTTCGCGTTTTCAGCTTGCACGTGTTCCTCTTTCTCTTTCTCTTGCGAGATGCTTCCTCTGAATTCTCTCGTGACGCGCTCTCCATCACTCTTCACGTCAATTGCTCGCGAGCCTTCATACTCTGAATGATTTTCATATGAAGCTCCGCTCCTCAAATATATTGCATTGCATTGATTTGGAGGAGTATGATTCTTCTTACCGCTCGGTGTTGCTTGGGAATCGACCTTGCCTCGCACCCCAGCCTCTCGTCATCGGCCATCCGCCTCACTGGTTTTCTATCATCTTTACTTGTTTTCCAAGGACTATCATCGTGTTGTTCATGGCATCGATCGTGCTTTCCGAGTGTTCATCCTATTCCCAAGTTCTTTGGATCTCAATATTTTGTTTGAGCCACAATTTTTGGTGACTCGTCATATCTGGCGATTGCTCGCCAACACTTGCGCATCATCTCTTCAAGGCTCGGCTTCTTGGGCTCCACAATCATTCCATTATTAACAAAAGCCGGTGGTGGTTGTTGAGCATTACGTGCATCGGCATAGGAAAATTGGGATGATTCCTATTGTTGGATGATAGGCGGATTCCCACCGATTCCCCGGCCATTACTCCTTCGGTTTAAATATTGAATCTCCTCATATTCGCGCCATAGCTACAAATCATCCGCCTTTCCTCTCGACTTCGTACTCTTTCTGCAGAGTTGTGAACTTCTAACAAGTCATCATACTTATCATCCAACTCGCAGCAGCCCACCTTCCGATCTACCGCCTCCATCGCCATTGATAGCTATCGGATGCCATCTCTCAATAATTCTCAATGCTTCGTCTATTCCACGATCGAGAAGGCTTCCTCCGGCGATGCATCTACAATGCTACGGGTGTTAGCATTGAGTCCACTATAAAATTGGGTTACTTGTCGGTGAAACCCATGTCAGGACATCTGCGGGCGAGTTTCAATCGCTCCCAGGCTTCAAATAATGACTCATCACCCAATTGTGAAAAATGGGAGATCTCCGCAATGATCTTTTGAGCCTTAGCAGGTGGGAAGTATTTGGATAAAAATTTCACACGCAGTGCCCCCATGTGGTAATCCTCGATATATCCAAGCTCTTGAACCACTCTTTCGCTTGACTCCTCAGCGAAAATCCGAACATCCGCATCCGGATGACATTAGCTGGCACTCCGTTCTGCTTGATAGTATCACAAATATCCGTAAACGCTCTAAATGAGCATTGAGGTCTTCGCAAACCCTCCCCAAACCGCCCGGCCAGATCATGCGCGATGAGGGCGTGCTTTAACTCAAAGTTATTTGCATTGACGTTCGCTTCATCCTCCACCTTGAACCGGGTCCGTCGGTGGCTCGTATATATGGTTGAAGTGTATGGCCGTGCTTTCGTTCACCAAACGGGCCCATCTCGATTATTCAACACCGCATGGCGTTGCATTGCCGCCAAGATCGCCTCCATCTCGCCATCCGATCCGGGACTTGGGTCGTCTATCCGCCATTTCTTGTTGTCTTCTTTCGGCTTTCTCTCTTATATGATCATCAATCTCGAGATCCAATGGAATGATTTCTTTCCTTTGGGATCTTGTAATCACGCAACTGTAGAGATAAAAAATCAAGTCAAATCCAAGAAGCAACAAAGAAATAATAATTTTATTTATTTTTATTATTTTAAACGCCTAAATTAATAACTACAATCCAGAAAATTATCACTGTGAAATCTAAACAGTCCCCGGCAACGGCGCCAAAATTTGATCGCTATAATTCCTACCAAATAAATGATAGTCAAACAGTAAGTATATATATCGTATCCACAAGGACTGCGACTCGAGAACACAGCGAATAATCAACACATAATCTTGATTATTATCCAGACAACAAAATATTAAGAGAGAATATTAATAAAACTAGACTTGAAAATAAAGATGGAATAAAACCAGATATAAAAGATTGATCCTAGGGATGTACTTAACCTAACCAGATTCACACAATTAACCTATTAATCTGTTTACCAATTTAATCCGCATTCAGATGAAGGATCACTAATATAACTATAGTTTCCGCCAGGACAGCCTATAGTAGTAGGTTAGCCTAAACTCTATCTCCGTCGGGTCTCAAGAGAAGTAAGCTAATTACCAAAAGCACACAAAGATTTAACCTCCTATAGCTCACCTATCTCCATCGGGTCTCAAGGCAAAAACTGTATTATAAATTTCAGATATCGATTATGCAATTAATTCCGCCAGGACATCAATCACAAAACTAACATGCATTAATATTGGCTAGATACAAACACATGAGAATTAAAGCCAAGAATCATAAATCATGAATGGACGACAAAACAGTATCAACATATCAATTATACAAATCTAGTTAGACATACAAACCCTAGGATCAATACGAACTTTAGCTACGATAATTAAATTACTAAAGCAATAAATAAATAAGAATAACATAAACTGAATTAAATAAATAAAACCGTAAGATTCCACGAAGAACAATTGTAGCGACTTGCATCCCAAGAAATTTCAATTTAATACTAAACTATGAAATTGGAAGAAAATACTAAAAGTAAAAGCTAAACTAAATTTAAACGGAAAAGAACTTGCAAAAGAAAATAAAGAAGAATTAGGTTCTACTCGAATGGTGTGTCTAAGCTAATCGCTCTATCTCCTATTTATAATAAGTCTCGAGCCCCTTTTCACGCCAATTTCCCAATCCTTCTCCTCGATTCGATTCAATTATACTCGAACCAGTGTCTCACCCTAATGTGTGCGCCTTCCCGTGAATGCAAATTGTATATATGCAGCCCCTCGCGCGATGCGTGCCTCCACACAAGGCTACGAAGGAGGTTCGCGAACAGGTGAAAAATGCTGCAAATTGAGCTTTCTCATGACCACATCTCGACCAACGGTCGCGAAAGCTCTCATGAAGTGCATTCATCATGCGCGCGACTTCGCTTTCGCTCCTCTCTCGTCCGACTACTAATTGCGATTCGCTTGCACCCACGGACTCCTATCGAGATGCTCTTTAACATAGTATACTTTGTACATCCATATTTTTCAAATCCATTACGTCATATTCAACATCGTTTTCAAACGGCCCTTTTTCGCACGAGCTCACGACTTGGTATTGATTCCTCTTTATCGTGATCCACCTTTTTGACATTAAAACATATGCTAAAATGACATGAAATACACACAGCATAATATCTTCCAAGGTAAACATAAATATATAAAAAGACGGCTCAAAAGACCACTTATCAATTATAAACGAAACGAATATAGCCTTATAAAACAGTGAAACGAGGCTTATCAATTACTAATAATCCACCGTAAGCACGATCGTGAGATGAGTCACGTCAATAATATGGGTATGGGATTAGTCTCCGTAATGTAGATCGATGATGAAATAAATAGCATAATATCCAAACAGTTTGAACTGGATGGAAGAAAAGAAGTATTTTCTCGATCTACCTTCGAGTTCTCTTTTGATTCGGCATAATTTTGATGTCATGCACATAGAAAAGAATGTGTTCGATAATGTCTTCAACACGATCATGAATGTCCAAGGGAAGACAAAAGATACGAGCAAATCTAGAAGAACTTAATTTATACTTGCTATGCACAGAGTTGACGATGAATGAATCAACAGAAAATATCCAGCTTTTATACACTTGACAATCGTGAGAAAAGTCTTATGTGAGTGGGTAAGAGGTTTAAGATTTCCGGATAGGCACGCTTCAACATGGGTAGATGTGTAGACATGATAAAATCAAGATATTTGGGATGAAGAGTCATGATCACACATATTCATGCAATGAATTCTACCGATTGCATTTAAATGAACTTCTCCCACCCAATGTTTAGAAAGTCGTAATGTAATTATCTTTATCCTTCAAAGATTTAACTTCTCGAAACACGTGGCTTGATGATCTATGCACTCCAAGAAAATATTCCAAGAATTTTATGCAAGCTCGAGCGATCTTTCCCTAGTTTCTTCGACCCATGGAACATCTACCGGTTCATCTAGGCAGATTAAGCCCGTGCGTGGTCTGCTCAATACCGATGGATGTATCCATTTGAAAGGTACCGCTCGTACATTATCACACACACACACACACACATATATATATATATATATATATATAAATTGAATAACAACGTTAGAAATTTTGTGAATACTTACGTAAGTTGAAGAACAACGTCGAAATAAAGTTAGGGTTGAGGGTTCTATCTGCAATGCTTACTTAGTAGAAGAAGCATCGATATTTTGCTCAGACATTATGATGATCACGTAGAACGAAGTTCGAGATTTGCATCATGATCAGCGGAGATTAGGCACTAAGACTATCCGTGATATGCTTCAAATCTTCAAGCAAGATGGCGGACCTTTTCGAAATATGTCAACGAGATATTTGGATAGTAGAGAATATGATCTTTGCTGCGTTTATACGTGTTGCTCAACTGTGTTGAAGTTGTAGACATTTACATGGCGTAAGTGTCGTGTTTTCTCGTAAATCATTGTTAATTATTATTATTGTTATTATTAACTAGGATCGTAAATATATGTTGATGTAGTTTATTCATCGATGATGTGAAAAGATCAAATCCACCGATCTCTAGCTCGATATTCAAAGGTCGATTGAAAGAGGCTTCCGCTTTGGTTTGAGGCATATGTGAGTGTTCGATGATTATTAGTAGGAAATATTTAATCTTTAATATGTACGCTTAGTCATTCTAATCGCTTTTATACTAATAATAGGTCAAAGATCATGCTAACAACATTGTGAATCTGCTCATATTGTCTCTCGGCAAAGGCCCTTCACTCTAATTAAGACGCACCTGTGGTATTATATAAATGGGTACAAATTTCACACATTAGAACATGGGTCACAAAGATCAACTATGAATAGTGGAGTGTGCATTAAAGGTGAAACTTATGGTACGTACACTCAAGAACTCGATTTTATGGGTGATTATTGGAGGTTTGTGAGTTGAATATCCCGGGCTACCAACGAAGACCACAACATTGTTTAGATGCGAGTGGTTTGATCCTTCACCATTGGGATTATCAATTCATTCCGAGTATAAGTTGGTTTCGGTAAATCATATACGAAGATATAACAAGTTCGAATCGTTTATCCTCGCCAATCAAGCCATTCAAGTATACTATTGTGCTTATCCAAGTTTAAAACAATCTATGAAAGAGTGGTGGGAAGTATGCAAAATTAAAGCTCGATCTAATGTGGAAGTCTCAGATGAGAGTTCTGCATCGATAGTACCTTCCTCTTTTCAAGAGGATGCATTATGTTCGATTACTAATGTCGTTGTGGATGATGACATGACACTAGTTCATCCTAACGGTACACTCATAGACATTGAAGAGACATCTGATGATGCGGATGATGAAGTTGAATTGTTAGAGTCAGAAGATAATCATACATTGGATGATGATGATGATGATGACGACGACGATGAATAGGGTTTAAATTTATTATATAGTATGCACAAGAAACGTTTTATTTTCTAGTATGCACACAAAACGTTATGATATGTATTATTTGTGAAATTTTAATACAATATTTTTTACCTTTGTTTGCAGATGTCTCACAGTGGACGAGGTGCCTCGTCATCACGTCGAAGGCATCCAGGATCATATACACCTTCGCCCTCACCGGGCTCAAAGAAGGCATGGAGGCACTGTCTCACTGACCCGCCCCCTCGAGCGGTGGTGCGCAGCCGTCAGAGGGATGAAGAAGATAGCCATTGTGAATGGGTATGTTATCTATTGTATGTCTCAGTTAAAATAAATTATAACATTCTGATGTCTTTATTTCTTGTAAATTGTAGCATTTTGTGTCCGAGCAATGATATAGCCCGCGTGATTACGGAGTCATTCCGTAAATTCATGAATCACAACGGCTTCAATTGGAAATTAGTGCCTCAAGAGTTCAAGCAGATTTATTTCGATGAATTCAAGTTTTGTGTTGTTTATACGAAGTCATTTATGTTTTGACCTTTGACACCACTCATATTATAATCATATATTTTTGCGTAAATATTTTATTGGGATAATACACGATGGACGAGGCCATGGTCTACTCCCATCTTGGTGCAAAGGTCACCGAACGCTATAAAGATCTTGTTCACAAGATCAAGCGGTAAGGACTCGCCTAACCCACCTCCATTTATCCCCGAGCAAGATTGGGATAATTGAATGCATATTGGCTCTGACTGACGCCCAAGAGAAGGCGGCAAAGGCCTGCGAAAGAACAGGATGGCGAGCCGGATGGCGAGGGTACCGGGATAGTCAAGCATCGGGGTGGCTCACGCCCGCATTCGAGTATGCGAGAGATTGTAAGTACTTAATTAAGTTTTAGATATAGTAAATTTATTTAAGAATCGTGAGACTTGTTAATTATTTAATTTGTTCGACTTATTTATAGGCAAGAGGCGTGGAGTAGATATAGCGGATGTCCAATGGGATGTATTCCAAAGGTATCATTGATCGCTAATAATCCTACCAAATAAATGATAGTAAAAAAATAAGTATATATATCGTATCCACGTGGACCATGACTGAGAACACACAAGTAATTAACACGTAATCTTTATTATTATCCAGCAACAAAATATCAAGAGAGAATATAATAAAACTAGACTCGAAAATAAAGATAGGAATAAAACTCGGATATAAAAGATCGATCCTGGGATGTACTTAACCTAACCAAATTCACACAATTTACCTATTAACTGCTTCACCAATTTAATCCACATTCATATGAAGGATCACTAATGTAACTATAGTTTCCGCCAGATGACTTATAGTAGTAGGTTAGCCTAAACTCTATCTCCGCGGGTCTCAAGAGAAGTAAGCTAATTACCAAAAGCACACAAAGATTTAACCTCCTCTACACCACCTATCTCCGCGGGTCTCAAGGCAAAAAGCAGATTATAAATTCCGATATCGATTATGCAATTAATTCCGCCAAGACATCAATCACATAACTAGTATGCATCAATATTGGCGATACCAACACATGAGAATTAAACCCAAGAATTATAAATCATGAACGGACGGCAAAACAAGATCAACAGATTAATTATATAAATCTAGTTAGACATATAAACCCTAGGATCAATATTTAAATTTAGCTACGATAATTAAAATAACAAAACAATAAATAAATAAGAATAACATAAACTGAATTAAATAAATAAAACCGTAGGAATCCACGAAGAACAATGTAGCGACTTTCCGATCCAGTAAATAAAATTGAACTCTAAAATAAACTAAGCTAAGAAAACCGGAATATAACTTGCAAAAGAATATAAAGAAGAATTTGTGTTCGCTATGGAATGGTGTTTATAAGCTACCGCTCTATCTCCTATTTATAATAAAACATAAGCTCCTTTTTCATAAATTCCCAATCCTATTCTCGACTGATTCAATCCTATTCTGACTGATTCAATCCTATTCGACTGATTCAATCCTATTCTGACTTCGGATTAGAAGTATACAAGGACTAGGTGTCTCAAATTGCTGAAAATTATGATTTCTCGCGAGTTTTGCCCTTGCGACCTTAGGTCGCGAGCAAAACTCGCGAATCGCCTTTCTCGGCTGCACGCCGACTTCATTGCTTCGCTCCGCTTCTCTCGTCCGGACTCCGAATTACAACCGCTTGCGCCTCTCGACCCTATTGAGATGCTCTTTAACATAGTTAACTTTGTACATCCATCCTTGTCAAATCCATTTCATCATATTCAACGTCGTTTTCAAATGCTTCTTCTTCGCATGAGCTCATGATCGGGCTATTGATTCCTCTTTATCGTGATCCACCTTTTGACATTAAAACCTATGCTAAATGACATGAAATACACACGGCATAATATCTTCCAAGGTAAACATAAATATATCAAAAGACAACTCAAAATATCACTTATCACTTAGAAACGAAACGAATATAAATTTTATAAATCATGTAAAACGAGGCTATCAACTCTCCCAAACTTACCCTTTGTTTGTCCTCAAACAAATTAAAACAAGAGAGAGAAGACCGAGACAAGTAAAGAGTCAAACGATAAAAGCAATAAGCCTCGGAGAATGAGCAATAAACGATTCACTCAAATGAATCAAATCACAACATCTTTCGTTAAATTCCACACATCATAATAATCATAAGCACAGCCTTCTCAAACTTGAATCCTCACGACATGGATATATATATAACAAATCTCAAACACTCAAGTGTATCAAGGAGGATGTGTATACTCTCAAAGTTTAAAACACATGGAATCTACCATAAGCTTGCAAATCGTCTAATTCTCCATTGCTCAAATATGTGCTCAAGAACTAAGATCAAGAAGGTCTTTATATAAGGTTATAATGTAGGCTCTTTGGTAGGGTAGGATATATTTAGGCTAAGTGACTCATAATCCCATAATGAAAACATCATAAGTATCACAAGACATAATTCCCAAACTTTCACAATTAATTTCAAATCTCTACACCAAAAGTCATTTTCTATTAAGAACCTCACACTTATCATATAAGTGATATTCTCATCTCCAAGCACTAGCTACTTACCCATTTATGTTCTTTTCACACACGTGTCATTTTTTATTTTTATTTTTTATTTGAACTTATATGGGTAAGCAACTATTTTAATAAATCACTTTCTCATCATCTATTTTCTTTCCTTCTTTTCTCAACCCTCAATTTCAAGCAACCAAAAATCACACTAACAACATAACCCAACCCACGGTATATGAAAGAATTAGGTAGCTCAAACGGGCTCATCAAAGGATAATAAATGAACAAAGTTAGTGTTCGATAGTGTATAGGTTAAGAAAAGAATGCCTAATATCATCTCATAATTTTAAGCACATCAATGCAACCTCGAAAAGAACCGTAGCAAGTTCTAGAGAAACACATGCTATTTCAAACTATTCACACAGTAGAAAAAAACAAGATCGAAAAGATATGACACCAAAAGCTCAAGTCTCACGGTGTTTCAAAAGTGTGATCAAGTTCTCAAAGGCTCAATACTCACAACAATCATAACATGCTTCGCCTCACAAAATCAATTGCAATAGATTTTCTAATAAAACAATTCTCATCATCGGTGCTCGTCATTCAACTCAACCCACAAAACAGGACACCAAACCCAAACACGAAAAACAAAACGAAAACAAGCGGAAAGAAAACAAAACAAAACGAAAACAAAACAAAACATTGGGTTACCTCCCAACAAGTGCTAAATTTAAATGTCTTTAGCTAGACCCATACTAACCTCGATCAATCAAAGCGATTTGGCGCAGACCTCTTCCCAAATCTATGCTTGCCTCGATATTTTCATCGACCGCACCACCACCGAGTATGGAAGTGGCCTCCCAAACTTGATCAAGACACTCGGAGTTCCATGCCGAGTCCATCTTTTCTTTCTAGCATCCTTGTCAACTGGACGGTTCACATCCAAGCTCGAGATTTGGCTAACAGCAACAGTAGTGATTGAATGACACTCTTCATGCTCTGGACTATCATGTTGCTTGATGGCCTCATATATGGATATTTTCAGCTCCTCATCGTTCACACGAAAAGTCAGATCGCCTTCCTGCACATCAATTAAAGCACGACCAGTTGCTAGAAAAGGCCGACCCAAGATTAGTGGTTGGTGTTTAAATTGTGAATGTCTAGAATAACAAAATCGGCAGAAAAACAAAATCAATCCTTACCAACACATCTTCAACTATGCCCTTAGATATGCAACCGACACGCCACCATCATTAATGAAATTGAGGTCTTCTTCACTTGCCCACCTCAAGCGATTGAACACATTTAACTGAGATCGATTTATGCTCGCCGCATCACATAAAACATTGGGGGTGTTCCCTGTGATCTCGCACTCCAAGTGAAGCTTCCGGATCCTTCCGCTCAGCAACTTTCTCTCGCAAGATAGCACCGCATTCTTCGTAGAGGTTGATCTTGTCAAATTTCCCCAACTTTTCTTATTCGCCAATGCATCCTCGAAATTTGACGATCCGGCATATTCAAGCGCATCAAAAAGAGGAAGATTAATGTTCACTTTCGGAAGATCTCTTTGAAGCGGCGTACTCCTCATCATATTTCGTTTTCCTAAAACGCTCAGGGAACGGGGCTGTAGGCTTTGGAAACATCGGTTGATCATGCGCTACTCTCTCTCGCGAATCCTCTCTAATCATGCCTCGCGAGGCGCTTTCTCTATCTTGGCTCGCGAATCGCTCGCTGGCAGACTTCGCGACCTTCTGTCGCGATGATTCCTCGCGAAGGCTTGTCGCGAGGTGCTCTGCTGCGTCTGCCTCGTCGTGCCCTCGCGATCCTTGGTCGCGATGCCGGGTCACGAGGAAATCATTCTTCTCAGGCGAGGCTTCCCTCGCGTGCTGGGCTCGCGACATTAGCTCGCGACTCGCGCTCTCTTGCCGTGTCGCGAGGCGTGATTTCTTCTCCTCATGCGTATGATCCTCTTCTTCCCTTTCGCATCTCGGATAATTTATGTAGCTCTTCCACTTCTCGTATGAATAGCATTGCACCGATTCGGAGGTATATGATTCTTAGGATTCTGCTCAAAGTTGCTTGGGAATTGCCCTCGCTCGTTCATGCTCAAATCTCATTGGCCATCCGCCCCACTTGGTTCTCCAACATCTTTACTTGTTTTCCAAGGCTATCACCGTATTGTTGATGGCGCTGACCGTGCTCTCCGGCTGCTCATCCTATTCCCAAGTCTTTGGATCTCGAATATTCACCGAGTCACCATTTGTTGGTGACTCGTTGCTATCTCTACGATTGCTCGCCAACAATTGTTGCATCATATCCTCAATGCTCGGCTTCTTGGGCTCCACAATCATTCCATTATTAACAAAGAAACCAGTGGTAATTGTTTGAGCATTCTGCTAGCATAGGAAAAATTGGGATGATTCCTATTGTTGGGATGATAGGTGGATTCCCACTGATTCCCCCAGCCATTACTCCTTGGTTCAAAAATCAACCTCCTCGATATTCTCGCGCCATGGCCACCGCCACCGCCCTTTCCTCTCGGGTCGTACTCTTACGCAAAGATGTAAATTTCTCCAATAAATCATCATACTTGTCATCCAACTCTCAAGAGCCACTCTTACGATCGGCCGCCTCCATCGCCACCGATAAGCTGCTGGATGCCATCTCCTCAATTATTCTCAACGCCGTCTATTCCACGATTGAGCAGCATCCTTCGCCGACGCATCAACAATGGTCCGGTGTTAGCATTGAGTCCACTATAAAATTGTGTCACTTGTCGCTCTGTGAAAACCCATGTTGTGGACACTTATGGGCAAGTTTACGAATCGCCTCCGGTGCCTCGAACAATGACTCATCTCCCAACCGTGAAAAATGGGAGATCTCGGCAATGATCTTCCGAGCCTTGGCGGTGGAAAATATTTAGATGTAAATTTTTCACAGAGCTGCTCCCACGTGATAATTCTCGATCCGTCCAAGCTTTGAACCGCTTTCGCTTGACTCTCCGGTAAAATCCGAACATCCGCGTCCGGATGGTATCGGTAAGACTTCCGCTCGCTTGATAGTATCGCATATATCCAAGAACGCCCAAGTGAGCATTGGGGTCTTGATGACCCTCCCCAAACCGCTACGCTTGTATCATGCTTGATGAGGCGTGCTTTAACTCAAAATTATTGGCATCGACGCTCGCCCCGCCTCCACCTTGAACCGATCCGTGGGTGGCTCGTATACGTGGTCGAGCGGTGGTTGTGCTCGACCACCCATCTCGCCCATTCGATTATTCAACGCAACAAGCGCTGCATTGTCGCTAACATCTCCTCCATTTCGCCATCCGATCGTGCCGCGCATATCCGCCATTGTCATTTGTCTTCCTTCGCTCTCTCTCTTGTGATCTTTCAATCTCAAGATCCAAGGAATAATTTCTTTCCTTCGGATCTTGTAATCATGCACCGCACAGAGAGATAAAAATAAAATCGATCCGAGAAGCAACACGTAAATAATAAGATCTTTTTTTTTTTTTTTTTTTTTTTTTAAACGCTTTGAATTAATAACTATAATCCGTAAAATTATCATTTGTGAAATCTAAATAACCCGAAGAACGGCGCCAAAATTTGATCGCTAATAATCCTACCAAATAAATGATAGTAAAACAAAGCAAGTATATATATCGTATCCATGTGGATCAAGACTGAGAACACAAAGTAATTAACACGTAATCTTTATTATTATCCAGGCAACAAAATATCAAGAGAGAATATAATAAAACTAGACTCGAAAATA
This sequence comes from Salvia rosmarinus, assembly GCA_036937905.1. Classification (NCBI taxonomy): domain Eukaryota; kingdom Viridiplantae; phylum Streptophyta; class Magnoliopsida; order Lamiales; family Lamiaceae; genus Salvia; species Salvia rosmarinus. The sequence goes on from JAODLM010000752.1 coordinate 75,845, forward strand.
AAGATAGGAATAAAACTCAGATATAAAAGACTGATCCTAGGGATGTACTTAACCTAGCCAAATTCACACAATTTACCTATTAACTGTTCACCAATTTAATCCACATTCATATGAAGGATCACTAATGTAACTATAGTTTCCGCCAGACAACATAGTAGTAGGTTAGCCTAAACTCTATCTCCGCTCGGGTCTCAAGAGAAGTAAGCTAATTACCAAAAGCACACAAAGATTTAACCTCTCCATACCTCACCTATCTCCGCTCGGGTCTCAAGGCAAAATCATTATAAATTCTATATCGATTATGCAATTAATTCCGCCAAGACATCAATCACATAACTAGCATGCATCAATATCGGCGATACCAACACATGAGAATTAAACCCAAGAATTATAAATCATGAATGGGACGGCAAAACAAGATCAACAGATTAATTATATAAATCTAGTTGATATATAAACCCTAGGATCAATACGAAATTTAGCTACGCATAATTAAAATAACAAAACAATAAATAAATAAGAATAACATAAACTGAATTAAATAAATAAAACCGTAGGAATCCACGAAGAACAATGTAGCGACTTTCCGATCCGTAAATAAAATTGAACTCTAAAATAAACTAAGCTAAGAAAAGCGGAATATAACTTGCAAAAGAATATAAAGAAGAATTTGTGTTCTGCTATGGAATGGTGTTTATAAGCTACTGCTCTATCTCCCTATTTATAATAAAACATAAGCTCCTTTTTCATAAATTCCCCAATCCTATTCTCGACTGATTCAATCCTATTCGACTGATTCAATCCTATTCGACTCGATTCAATCCTATTCGACTCGGATTAGAAGTATACAAGGACTAGGTGTCTCAAATTGCTGAAAATTATGATTTCTCGCGAGTTTTGCCCTTGCGACCTTAGGTCGCGAGCAAAACTCGCGAATCGTCTTTCTCGGCTGCACGCGACATTTGTTTCGCCCGCTCTCTCGTCCGGACTCAATTACAATCCGCTTTATGCCTACTGACTCCTATTGAGATGCTCTTTAACATAGTTAACTTTGTACATCCATCCTGTCAAATCCATTTCATCATATTCAACGTCGTTTTCAAATGCTCTTCTTCGCATGAGCTCGCGACTGGCTATTGATTCCTCTTTATCGTGATCCACCTTTTCGACATTAAAACCTATGCTAAATGACATGAAATACACACGGCATAATATCTTCCAAGGTAAACATAAATATATCAAAAGACAACTCAAAATATCACTTATCACTTAGAAACGAAACGAATATAAATTTTATAAATCATGTAAAACGAGGCTTATCAATCATACCACCGATTTATGGGAGCTATACAGACGGAAAAGTCGGGAGTATCGCGGTATGTATATTCATTAGCGTAATAACGATCATTTAATTAAATAATAATTATACGAAATTATATTACGGAGGCGGCAGTTGAGGAACATGTCGCTCGGTTAGCTAATCCCTGGGGAGTGATGACGACACCGTAAATTGATAGGACTCAAATTCTCAAAATGTCCTTGGGAGCTCCTCAAAGAAAAAGAATAGGATGTTTGGGTCGGTTCTCTATCACGGACATACATGCAGAGTCAAGTGTCGTCTCATTCGGTGGAGAGTGCCCACCTGCTGATTCCACACTTATCATGCATGCCTATTGGAGATGGAATCCAGATGGCAATGTGGCGCTTGAGCAATACTGAGGCCGATTGCAAGTCGAGCACGAGCAACACGAGGCAGATTGCAGGCGAGCCGAGCGAGATGACGTGCAAGCACGATTCGAGCTCGATTGCGCTCGGCAAGGAGGCCTTGAGCGCTTCATGGCCAGCCCCGCTTCCCCACCTCGTGATATCGCTCCGTTTCCCCCCACCGCCATAATTGGGTTGTATTATGAACAAACAAAAACATTTTATTGGTAAACTTGTCGTATGATTTAGAATTGTTTGGTTTGTTTGATATTATGACGTGAAATTGTTTGGTTTGTTTGATATTATGATTTAGAATTGTTTGGTTTGTTTGATATTATGATTTAGAATTGTTTCACCGATTTAGAATGATAATGTTTATCATTTAGAATTGGTTTGTTTGGATTGTGTTTGTTTGAAAATGTGTTTGTTGTTGTTGTAAACGGCCGTCAAAATACAAATAAAACCGTCCCATCCTGCATATTTAGCAACGGATGCGCGACGGACTAGCGACAGATTTACAACGTGAAGTAATGTAATCTAACGACGGATTAGAGATGCAGGCGGGACGGACTAGCGGCGGATTAGCGGCAGTTTGTTACGTGAAATAAAAAAATCATAATTTTAACGACGGAATTTAGTCCGGCGCTAAATAACGACGGATCAACCATGATTGTCATCGAATTAATGACGGATTTGCGACGGTATGTTTTAGCTACGGTGTGATTCCGTTGCTAATCCGTCGTTATTAACGACGGATTAGAGTCGATTAACGACGGAATATGTATCAGACGACCGTTCGGGGGGTTGTCGATTAGCGACTGAAGTTTCCGTCGCTAATAATTAGCGACGAACTTAATTCCGTCGTTAGAGGTTTGCCAACCAGCTTTCCGATGACGTCTTGATTCCGTCGCTAATCCATTTTAACGACGGATCCGGTATGATTAGCGACGGAAAATTCCGTCGCTATTCGCCTGTTTTTTTGTAGTGTTATCCTCTTGTTTATCCTACCTATGAACCCAAGCCTCATTACAACCCATCGAAAGACCTAGTGATTGTGCATGAGTTTATTTGTAGTGAATACAGTGACATATGGGCAAACTTGTGATTGAAAGCATCAAGTCATGATTTAATGAGTGAATTCTTTCGTTCTTTGAGAGTCTTGGAGTGAACTTGGTGAGGTTTAGATTGATCTTGCATGATTTTGACTTAAATGAAAGGTGTTTGCATAGTTTTGAATCGAAAGAAGGGTTGGAGGATTGCCAAGGATTGTATTCTAATCCCGACTATGATTTTTGTCCGTTATGTCGCTGCCAATTTCGCTTTGAGTCTCATATTTTCTCTCGTTCCAGTTTTTGTTTTGTTTTCATTCCTTTATGCTCGAGGACGAGCATTGTCTAAATAATGGGGATTTGATTGGGCATATTTTGCTAAATATTTTGGATGATTAGTGGCATGTTTTGGATGGAGATAGAGGTTTCACGGTGCACTTATTAATGATTTATATTTTTATGGTATTTTGTATGGATGGTAAGAAAATTGAAGTTCTTGACATTATTTTGGATGAAGCATGAAAGAACTAAAGTAAAGTTACAGTCTGAAAGTCGTGCAGTATGCCCATATACCTTTGTTCATTGGACCGGACGATCTTGGCGATGGATTAAATGGATTTTTGAAGGCTTTGTGATATCAAACAAAGTTTAATTATGTCTAGGCCTCAAAAATTGATTTAGGCTTCTTTAGTTATTATTTTGAATTATCTAATAGTATCCTTATTATATTAGAATAGGTTTTCCCTTTTAATAGGAGATTATATTAGATTTTATGAGATTAGATTTGTTTTGAGAGTTTTTAAAATAGGATATCTTTAATCCTATTTAATTAGTCTCATTCACGAAACAAAGACACGGACATAATGTTTTAATTGAATTCCAATTGAAAAGTTTTTCTTTAATTTATATTATTGTTTTCTTTCATTCATTGCTTTCCTTATGATTTTTAGCTTGAATTCATTTATGAGTTTTAGCTAATCTCTTTCATTCCGGCGAAGATTAAGGAAGCTCTAGCGCGACATGTTCCGTGAGATCTAATCGGTTTTATCCTTTAATTTTATGCATGCATATGTTATTCTCTGTATTTATTGTCGTTAATTGTTTAGTAGGTAGTTGCAAATATTTAGTAGTTCGGAATTAATTAGTAGTCAATTGAATCGGCCATCCGTAATTGTGTTTTAGATTTGATTAGTGGTAAAGTGATTCATCGATTCAAGAGTTTAACGATCTTAATTCGATAATCATGCGTCGAGTTTATTGGTTTTGAATCGGTTCTCTAGCTCTTAAAGTCGCCGGCTCATTAAATCTATAGAGTGTCTCTTACGGTTGTAGTCGATTAGAGAAGTAGTTAGTGAAGCGTCTTCCGATTTATCGATAAAATAAGGAGAGATAAGATTATGTCAGAAGCCTCTTCGGTGATCATAAGCGGTTTGTTTGCATGAATTGAAGTTATATTTGCATCGAGGATCGGTTTGTCTAAGCTAGAGTGGAATTAATTGAACCGGATACTTTCATCATAATTGTTACAATCAAACATCCTAATACCTTTCTTATTTGTTATTTTCGAGATCTTTTATATTTTAGTCACTTGCCAAACTTATTTTACAGTGAAAAATTGGAGAAATTTTCACAATCATTTGGGAGACGATTTTCTTATCTTGCTATCTCATGCGGTTTGGGCGTATCGACCCAATGTTAGATTCGCTCACTCTCTATGCATGCGCTTTGGGCATAACCAGTGTCGAATTATTTTTGGTGAAAACGACACACCATTGTCATTATCACGTCAAAATTAAGTATTTATTAGAATGACCAAGGATTTTCGTTTCAAAACTAAAAGGTTGGCTTATTTATTAAATATATCAATTTTTTCCTAACTCGAATAATTAAATGCTATGTTTGATTGTGTTTGGCTAAATATTGACTAAAATTAGTTTATTCACATGTATGAACCATATATACATCCGCCTCGTTCTTTGTCTACCTTGCTATCAGCCATGTTCCCGAAAAAGATTATATAACTTTAAAAGTAAATAACTACTATTTGAGAGAGAAATCATTTTACCCAAATACATAAAGTGTAAATGAGATATATCCCAATAGATAAAAACATATAAGAAATATCTAAATTGATTAAAATAACTTAAATGTCTCTATCAATCCCAAATTAAAAAAACAAAACATTACAGTTTTCGAGATTGAAAAGTGGTCGTCCATTCCCCATTTTTTTGTCCTTTTGGCTGATAATTAATATTATCTCCTTTCAAGAATTTTTAGTTGTTTTGACCATCATTAATATTCTCTGAAAATTTGAACCCTAGTTTTATAGCAAAATCTTGAATCCTTTCTCATTACAGCCGACGAATCGGAGGAGCCCAGAAGACATCAATGTCGACACCGACGATTGAAGGAGCCAGACGACGCATTACAACGTCTCAAGTAAGTAATTCATAAATCCAGTCGACTGATGTTAGTGAAATAGATATTTTGAATTCAATTCAGTCGACCAGTGATAGTGAATTCGATTGGGATTATAAAATTTTATTTCTTGTTGATCTTCATTGTGTTAATTGATTGAGATCATTGATGGGATATGGCCTAATACCCAACCGACAGCTTAACTCACAGCTTCAAACGACAATGGCCTAACGTTGATGCCCACAGCGGTTGGCGGGCGAGCCCTAATCATTCCCAAAACCCTAGCCTCCAGAGCCGCCACCGGCCAATGGAGGACACGCCCAGAGCAGTAAAGAAGACGCCACCCGGCCAATGGAGACACGCCTGTAGCCAAAGTAGGCGCCACCGCCAATGGAGGACACGCCCAGAACCAAAGTCGCGCCACCACCGCTTCACGTGGCGCACGTGAAGCAGTGTCCTCGCCCGACCAATGGAGGCACGCCAGAGGAAGAGTCACGTCACGACCAATGGAGAGGTTGAGCACGCCTTGATTGCGCTCTCGGTGTATAAATAGAAGGAAAATTGACAATAGAAGGGTTGGCAACTTATCGAACACTAAGAGCTTGTAACTATACTCCCTACACTCAAATTATAGTGAATGTATTGAGGAACTCTCCGCCGACGAGATCTCATTAACGATTGAACCACGTAAAAGTCTTGGTGTTCTTTATTGCTTTACATAAATCTCACATAACTAGATTTATCATTGGCGCGTGCGTGGAAACATCCGAACAAGAAAGCTTCGCTTCCTCTACAACTTAATGGCAAGAACACGCGACAACCGCCGTCCACCGGCAACAACCGTCTTGAGGACTCACCGGTGGTCACCCGTCGCGGGAAGGAGATCGCAGACGCCACTGCGCCACACCTCCGAGGGCAACATGGAAACGTCTCCATACACCCTCGGGACCGCCTTCCTAACGTAGGGAAGATGCCGACCTCAACGAGGGCGAACAAGCAACTTATTCGTACCACGAGGTCCTCGGCGAGCCGTGACCGAGTTCCTCAACGCCATCTTGGCCATTCCAAAGCTTCCTCAACCGAGGACAAAGGTGGGCCCCTCAGCGGCCCCGAATCGAACACCACGGCCGCCCGGCGCCGCCTCCTCCGAAAGCGGCCACGCTACCCGGCGTGATGGCCGAGAACGCGATCACACCCTCGATGAAGGAAAACGTATGTTAACCTCGCCCGAGGATCCGTCTTGGGTGTTTAATTCACCATACATTGATTATAAACCCAGCATGCGTCTATATAATTAAATCGCAACACGCTGGGGTTTACGTGTTTACCTTTGGATCTCAAGAGGTCGATGGAACGAGATGAGCGGATCGAGCGGATCGGACTCGTGCTTTGACCTTACGGGCTGTATCCGGTTGCCCAATCTCCAACGTCGAGTGAGGACGAGCTATGAAGAATGCACCGAAAATCACCCTTGCTCTCACAAAGCTCACGAAAATTTTCTCTCAAAAGGTGAGATGGCGAAAATTCTTCTTCACAATATGTGCGTTTAGCCTAGACATTATCTCATACCTTATATTTATAATGCACTACCTTAATCCTATATGGAATATTACCATAATCCTATATGGAATATTACCATAATCCTATATGGAATATTACCATACTCTTGGGATTATTTCCATACTCTTAGGATTATTTCCATAATCTTATATGGAAAGGATCTATGATATACCATAAATATAATTATATCCTTGTGGGATAAAGAGAATAAAATCTTACCTTTGAGAGCTATAGGGCGCCGATTTCCACAGTCTTCACGGGCTGGATGGGCCACCCGAGGATCAAATGCAAGGAATAAAGATGGGCCTCAAATAAATTAATTATCTTATGTTCACTTGTAACATAAATTAATTCATAAACATTCGATCATGCCACTAGAGAAAGAATGTTGACTTACCCCTTTATTACAAGTTGAGTCGGGCTTGCACTTAGACATTACTGAATCCCGTCATTTAAGATATCGAGCGTCCATTAATCATTTATAGCAATCGATCGCTTAAAGCGATTAATAACTTCATTTCATTAAGTAGTACCACTCAACCTTATTATTGTACTTGAGCTAACTCAACTGCAGGGTTTAGTACAATAAACCTTTGAGCTCCTTAAGGGGCGTCATCATCCTAAACGGATACGGTGACTCGATACAGATAACTAGCGTGACATACAAGCACTGCCACCACCCAAGATGCGGAGAATCTTGGGTTAGAACATATAACCCTCACTCATAACAAGTCAAAGTGATGGTCAAGAACTCATACTCACCTAATACCTTATCGAGGTTTAGATCATCGTAAGTCACGAGATCTTGGTTCTTCACGACGGTCGGAAAGAAGAACTCATCTCACTGTGATCCTTCAATACGTCAGAGACGTACCAGCATAGACAAGCAACTAAGTCAAGTCACTTCTTATCTATAATGCAGCCTAAACCGACAACTCGTCCTTAAGTCGTCTCAGCTGTGAAACTTTTATATCTCATTAAGCTTGACCAATCATACGGACTTACGTGATCTTCTACACCTTCGTATGATCTAACTTATATATGAGATAAGGGACACGATATATGCAATCAAGTATTCAAATCGACGGAGATTGTAATAGTGGTAACGAAACATTGTATACAAGCTCAACCAAACCGCTTTCAATACAAATCCAACAATCTCCCACTTATACTACAACAAACTTTTAGTATACAATGTGTCTTTCTACTAGCTATTACAAACAACCATCACTTTGCTTCTCCCACTTATACAAAAGTTTCCTTTCTAAGTGGGTGCCATCAGCGCAATCCAAGTCCTCTAACGTGTCCATCGTATACTTTTTGCGGCGGCTCTTCGTGAATGGATCTCGCTAGATTTTCCGTCGTATCAATCTTTTCAATCAACCCGTCACCTCGTCTAACGATTTCTCGTATGACATGGTACTTTCTCTCTATGTGTTTAGTCGCCTTGTGGGTCCGTGGTTCCTTCGAGTTTGCATCGCACCGAGTTATCACGATGAAACTATGATACTCTTGGGCAAACCAGTACCACATCTAGATCCATGAGTAGTTCTTGAACCATACAACCTCCTTAGAAGCCTCAAAGGCGGCTACATATTCGGCTTCCATGGTAGAGTCCGCAATGCATCGCTTTGCACTCCGCCAGATACGGCTCCACCTCCCAAGGTAAACACATAGCCCGAGGTTGACTTTTTCTCATCACGGTCGACTTGGAAATCCGAGTCAGATAACCCAAAGGCATTAGACTATCTGCATGGTAAACTAGCCTATAATCTCGAGTCCTTTTCGTGTACTTGAGTATATGCTTTATCGCAATCCAATGAGCTTGTCCGAGGTTAGATCGATATCTAGCTACTATGCCTACCGTGATAGCGAGATATCGGGCCTCGTGCATAGCATTGCGTACATGAGACTTCCTACGCGGAGCGTGAGGAACTTGTCTCATTTCCTCTATCTCCTTTGCGGTCATAGGTGATCGTGTCTTAGATAAAGGAACGCCATGTCCGAAAGGTAGCAATCCTTTCTTGGCGGTGCGCATACTAAAACAGTAATTACAAAGATCAATGTAAGACGCCCGAGATAAGCTCAACATTTTCTTCTTGCGATCTCGGTAAACCTTGATCCCAAGAATGTACGCATCTCCTAAGTCTTTCATTTGAAATCGATCGGATAGCCAACTCTTTACGTCGATAACACCACGTTGTTGCCAACTAGAAGGATGTCATCTACATAAAGTGCAAGAAATACCACATCACGTTGACATCTAACCGATACACACAACTCGCTAGCAACTGGTAAATCCATGACTTTACCACCTCGTCAAAGCGTAAGTTCCATGATCGGGAGGCACGCTTAAGTCCATAAATGGACTTCTTAAGCTTCCATACTAGATGCTTTCACCCTTACCACATAACCTTGGTTCTTGTGCATATAGATGTCTCTACCTTCCTCAAGGTAACCGTTTAAAAAGCGGTTTTAACATCCATTTGCCAAACCTCTGGGTTCAAGTGGGTCACTATGGCTAGAAGAATTACGATGGACTTGAGCATTGCTACGGTGAAAGGTCTCATCGAAATCGATACCCTCAACTGAGTGTACCCTTTCGCCACAAGCACGGCTTTAAAAGCGAAACCTCTCCATCTAATCTCTTCCTCTTGTATATCCACTTACTACCCATGGCTTCCTTGCCATCCGGTAGAGGTGTCTTTCATATACATCCATAGCCGTTATGGACTCCATTCTAAGTCCATAGCGGTGCCATGATCTTGCATCAATATCTTGTATCGCCTCCTTGTATGTCCATGGGTCGATTATTGCATGTTCGTCTTTGACTAAATCCAAGATTCACCCACGAACATAAATCGCTCGGGTTGACGAACAACCCTCCCACTCACGACGAGGTTCTACAGCACAATGGCAGCGGTGGGTGCAGATGCTTGTGGTTCTCTAACTTGCACAACTTGTCGTGTAGGTACCACTCATGCGGTCGGTATCTCCGGTGGAACTCGACCCACTTCAATTTCTTGAAGTATCCGGTGTCGATCCTCCCACTAGACTCGACATCTCGCACCTTTGGCCTAATCGGTGGTGGAATACGATCATCTTCTAATTCTTGAAGAATGATTTCAACTTTGGACTTATGATTTTTCATATAATCCTCTTCTAAGAATCGGGCATTAGTGCTAATAATGACCTTCCCGATCCTTAGGACTATAGAATAAACCACCTTCGCTCCTCTAGGATAGCCAATAAACCTTGCGTCGGATCTAGCTTCCAACTTGTCGCCTTCTTGTTCAAAGACGCAGTCTTTGATCGCCCATATCCTTATGTGGCTTAAAGCGGGCTTCGCCCAAACCACAACTCGAAGGGTCTTTTCGACCGACTTGACGGTACTAGATTTAGCAAGTATGCCGCCGCCTCTAAGGCATACCCCGAATGAAATAGGCAATGTAGCATAACTCATCATAGATCTAACTATTTCCAAAAGAGTCCTATTTCTTAGCTCGCCCGACACACCATTTTGTCAGGTGTGCCCGTGAAGTGCTACTGACGTAATCCCACACTCACTAGATAGTCCATAAACTCGTTATCGAGGTATTCGCCACCGCGATCAGACCGCAGATGACTTGATACTCTTACCTAGCTTCGCTCCACTTCCGCCTTAAACTCTTTGAATTTCTCAAAGCATTCGGACTTGCGGTGAAGCGGTATATGTATCCACCTTGAGTAATCGTCAATGAAAGTGACAAAATACTGCATTCTCCACGAGCTTGTGTGGACATCGGTCCACAGTCGAATGGACTAACTCCAACATTTACGTGGCTCTATAACCCTTCGCTTTGAAGGTCCAGTCGACATCTTACCTTCTATACGGAGATTCAGTAGATCGAACCGAGTAACCGTGAGATTACCCAACGCCCATTCTTAGCCGCCTTTGGATCCTATTTAGATTGATGTGACCTAATCTAAGATGCCAGAGAAAAGTAGAGTCATCTTCAAGAAAACTTTCTCTTTGTGGTTTGATGAAGATGCAACATAGTTATAGGTATTATGTTTTGCGTAAATAGTATAAAGCGAATTATATAAAGTGCCAACACGTATAACTTCGTCATTTCTTATGATAGAAACACCACTATCAAAAATAATGTAATATCCATGAGTAAATAATTTGAAGCAGAACAAGGTTCCACCAAAATCCGCACATATAAAAACGCCTTTCAAACTAAAACTGTTGTCCCAAAACATAAAGAAACATCTCCAACCGCACTAGCCTTCGACTTTCGCGCGTTGCCCATGGAGATCGTTATCTCGCCATCAAACAGCCTCCCTTGTCCGCAGGAACCCCCGCAGGTGTAACAAACATGATCGATACCAGATCTACTACCCAAGAATGGGTAGAACAAGTCGCTAAACATGTTTCCGTTATTAAAGCAAACGGCGTACTGAGCCTTGAGCATAGGGCACTGGCCTTCCAATGCCCGGTCTTACAAGCACTTGAAGCACTTGCCTCTCCTTCGCTTCTTCAAAGCCTCCGGTGGCAAACCATGTTCTCGCTCCCATTACTCCCACTATTTCCTCGCTTTACCACCTTGCACCCCTTTTCTATTTCCATTTTGCAACGAAAATTTTGGGCCCTTAGATGTGCTAGCAAGAGCATGTGCTCCTTTTCCCATAACTCCTTCCGTAGCAACGAGATCATTAAGCAATCGATTAAGTGTAAACTCGGTCTTGCTCATGATCGCATTCACGCCGAAAGTTCTCAAAAGACTGGGCGGTGTATTGAGGATGATATCGACCTCGTCCGCCGTCAATACCTCCTCCCAACCGATCAAGACTATCCATGAGACGAGTCATGTGGGAGACATGTTCATGGACCGAACTTCCTTCTTCCATCTTACACGCCAAGATTTCTCTCATTGTGTGGAAGTCGATCGTCCGATCCGACCCCAAACTTACCTCGAGACTTGACCAAATATCGGTCGCGTCTCGCCATCGATCGATGTCAGCAGTACAAGCCTTTGACATCGTGGTCATCATATAGCATTTAGCCATATTGTTTGACTTATTCCAAAGTCTCGCTTGACTCTCATTGCTCATTAGTCGATCGTCGATAAGAAGTGGCATCGGTTTAGAGTAGTGAGAACAAACATGTTCTTCAAATGATAAGAACATATTCCATGTTTCGCTTCCACTGATAAAATTTGGACCGGATAACGGATTTTGTGCGAGCATATTGATAATCGGCGTAAGAGACATATCTCAAACGATAATGTAAAACACATAAGCATACGATCGATATAATTCGTAATAATAATATTGTAACCTTTGATAAAACAATATTAATCGAAACCTCCAATCGCCCAAGGAATTCCACATGCAAGCCACGCTGCGTGTCGCCACACATGAACCCCTCGACTGCACTAAAATATACCTTTAGTCGCTTAATTTCAATCCATGTCAACTTATCCTTATGACAAATGAAATTAATGATTGACCTTACTAGACCACATCACTATCGCAAGAAGGGACTTCAAGGAAGTTGTACTTGAGGTGATGTCTAAGCAATGACCACAATTTTAACAAATAGAAGATGAATTCTTAGAATTGGTATACTCACCGGACCATACCGCTTCCAATTCAAATTCTTTTGTTATCTCATTTTATATCTATCTCTAGAGAACTTATGAAAATCGCACATGCAAGCTAATGCTGTGGATCGCTTACATGAAACTCCCACTTCTCAATAGATTTAAAATGTTTTATTTAGAAATCTCATCTAACAAACTTATGATAAATAAAGGCAAGCAAGCCACGCGTGTGATCGCCATCACAAGGCCTCACTTTGTTTAGAGATCAAAAAGTGGAGGTCTCGACATTTTAATTTGAAAAATTAATTTGTCGGGTTGCTTGCTAGTCTTTTTATTCAAAAGGTTTGTCCATGCGCATCACGTAATCCTAGCATGCTTTTCTATAGAACTCAACATGTAAAACATGCTCGCAGTAATTCTAAAATATGCTTGATAAACGCGATAAACCTAGCATGCTTACTATGCGCGTCAATTACGTAAAACACTTAAAGGTTTGTCAACGTAATATAAACATACATAGCATACTACCGTGATAATTTAAACATCCACGACATGCATATGAACGATAAAAATAAAATAAAAGCGCTCATCGCGCCCAATCGTGAAACCCAGACATTTAAATCTAATCTATTACATAGATTTACAAAGTGCGAAATAAACTTGAACGGGCCTCGCGTGCACCCGCACGGACCGATTCAACAAATGGGCCTCATGTGCACCGGCACGGACCGGATTCAACAATTGGGCCTCGCGCACGGGCACGGGCCGGAAAACTGAAAACGGGTTCGGGCGTGGTCGGCCCAAAGAGTCCGGGCAGCGCCAGGGCAAGAGCCCGCCGCCCACCACATGCTGCCGCCCGCCCGCGTTCCTCGCTGGGCGCCTCGCGATCGCTAAGGCGATCACGACCCATCGAAAGCACGCGCGCGGATTTCCCGAGCCGAACGCCTGCGCCGAGACGCCGCCGCCAGCCGTCAAACCGCGAGTGCGAAGTTCGCCGGCCGCGGTCGCTTGCGCGCGCGCCCGCCTGCCGCTCGCTAGCTCGCCGCCGCTTGCGCTGTCGCCCTCGCGATCGCCGCCGCCGCGTGGCGCCAGGGGTCTCGTCGCGTGACGCACGCCCGTCGCCGCGCGCCGCCGCGATCGCCATCGCGACATGCCAAGCTTGCTCGCGAGATACCGCCTCGGACCGCCGAGCCACTGCTTTTTCCGTCTGCTGCTTCTTCGTTCTTTCGTCTTCGTTCTTCTTTACTGCATAAGATTTACATAATAAAATCTAATCTAACCACGGATTTTCTCGTGGTGTAAAACAAAACCAACAAAACAAACGAGCCAATGATGAACGAAAAATCCACAATTATAATAACGCACGTAATAATCAAACGTGAATTAATCCAACAGAGCCAATATTCGATCCTGTGCTCCCATACCAATTGAAGGAAAACGATGTTAACCCTCGCCAGGATCCATCTTGGGTGTTTAATTCACCATACATTGATTATAAACCCAGCATGCGCCTATATAATTAAATCGCAACACGCTGGGTTTACACGTGTTTACCTTTGGATCCGAAGAGGTCGATGGAACGAGATGAACGGATCGAACGGATCGGACTCGTGCTTTGACCTTCGGATCAGTATCCCTGCTGCCCAATCTCCAACGCCGAGCGAGGACGAGCTATGGAGAATGCACCGGAAAATCACCCTTTGCTCTCACAAAGCTCACGAAAATTTTCTCTCAAAAAGGTGAGATGGCCGAAAATTCTTCTTCACAATATGTGTGCATTAGCCTAGACATTATCTCATACCTTATATTTATAATGCACTACCTTAATCCTATATGGAATATTACCATAATCCTATATGGAATATTACCATACTCTTAGGATTATTTCCATACTCTTAGGATTATTTCCATAATCTTATATGGAAAGGATCTATGCATATACCATAAATATAATTATATCCTTGTGGGATAAAGAGAATAAAATCTTGCCTTTGAGAGCTATAGGGCGCCCGATTTCCACAAGGCTACGGGCTCCGATGGGCCAAACCAGGATCAAATGCAAGGAATAAAGATGGCCTCAAATAAATTAATTATCTTATGTTCACCTGAACATAAATTAATTCATAAACATTCGATCATGCCACTAGAGAAAGAATGTTGACTTACCCTTTATTACCGGGTTGAGTCGGCTTGCACTTAGACATTACTTAATCCTCGTATTTAAGATATCGAACGTCCATTAATCATTTATAGCAATCTGATCGCTTAAAACGATTAATAACTTCATTTCTTAAGTAGTACCACTCAACCTTATTATTGTACTTGAGCTAACTCAACTCGCAGGGTTTAGTACAATAAACCTTTTGAGCTCTTAAGGGACGCCATCATCCTAAACGGATACGGTGACTCGACATGTATAACTAGCGTGACATACAAGATCGCCACCACCCAAGATGCGGAGAATCTTGGGTTAGAACATATAACCTCACTCATAACAAGTCAAAGTGATGGTCAAGAACTCATACTCACCTAATACCTTATCGAGGTTTAGATCATCGTAAGTCACCGAGATCTTGGTTCTTCACGACGGTCGGAAAGAAGAACTCATCTCATCGGTGATCCTTCAATACGCCGTAGACGCATCAAAGATAGACAAGCAACTAAGTCAAGTCACTTCTTATCTATACTGCAGCTAAACCGACAACTCGCCCCTTAAGTCGCCTCACCGTGGAAACTTTTATATCTCATTAAGCTTGACCAATCATACGAGACTTACGTGATCTTCTACACACTTATGATCTAACTTATATATGAGATAAGGGACACGAGATATATGCAATCAAGTATTCAAACGCATGAGATTGTAATAGTGGTAACGAAACATTGTATACAAGCTCAACCAAACCGCTTTGAGATACAAATCCAACACCCGACGTGCGGAGCTGGCCACCGCGGACGCCGCCACCACCGCCGCCTCGCCATTCATGGAGCCAGCCTCCATCTCTCCATGCCGACCGAGAGCCGAGGCGAGGCACAGAGGGAAGAAAGGCTGAGTCGAACTCCCCTGAGGGACGACAGGCGCCGCTATCGATCCCCTACCCTCCAGAAAGAGATAGCAACGATCTCCCGGTTCGACCGCATGAGAGAATCATCCCCTTTCTCCGTGGGAGATTCTAGACATGCCCCCGCCCGGTGACCGGGCACCAAATATAGTCGCCACGATGGCCTCAGGAGACCCTCCGACTTCCTTTCGCCACACTACCAACATGGCGAATCGAGGAATGGAAGATTTTCACATGTGCAAAATCTTCCCCGAGGTGCTGATCTCCGGCACGACACTGTTCACCTCGCTCCGTCCGTAATAAAGATACACCGCCGGTGACCTTATGGATCGCTTCAAATGACGCTTCTATCGGAAGATGCCACCCCAGCAGCCTTCCTCCGACTGCTTTCACAATCCGCCAGGCGGGACGAGATGATGTCGAACTTGCCTCGAGGTTCATCAAAGAGTCGCTCAAAATTGACGCATGCGAACGACCTCTACATCATCAACGCGTTCAAAAACGGGATCCGACCGGCGCCATTGAACAAAGAAATTACCAGGAGAAACCAAAGGCGGCGGTAAGCTTTGGAACTGGTGGAAAACTTCGTCGAGGGAGACGAGTCGGATCGAAGAAGAGGGAAATCTGGGACGAGTAAGTCCGAAAGAAAAGCGATGATCAAGTCGAGGCGCCGATCGCCCGGCGCCTTCGATCGAATCAAAGAGGGCCATGGAGTCCGTGCTCGGACCTCGGCCCAACCCCCCGGCGACACCTCCATGCTCAAATCAAGGCGTAATATTCGAGCTCCAGGAGCTCTTCCTCAAGCCCTCCTATGAAGGAGGATCCAAGAAGAGGTCCACAGGTATTGTGACTATCACCAGGGTATGGTCATGATACCGAGGATTGCGAGAAACACAGGCTCATGAGATAAGCGAGCTCGTCAAGGTGGAGCCCTCAAGAAATACCTCGGTGGGCTGGGTCAAAGCGAAGCGCAGGGAAGAATAATAATGGCAACAATCGTGGACCGACCTTGGCGACGACCCGACCTGAAGGCGGCGAGGACGAAGGTCCCGATGTTATGGAAGCGTGTCTACGTTATAATCGGACTGCCCATCGAGCGGCGAGGTCGTCGTTAAAGAACGAAGCTTCGGAGGCCGACCAGCGAGGAGCCAAAGAACAAGCGACTCGGGACGGCGAGGACATAGTGTTCTCAAGGAGGATCCGGTACCCAAAATCATGCCGCACTCAGACGCCATCACCATACGAGCCGTGGTGGGTAACAAGAACGTCCATCGGGTCTATGTCGACGCCGGGGCCTTCGTGACTTCATCTTGGGAGCTGCTCGGATAAGCTCAAGTCGGAGGTATTCGGTACTTCCGCGCCATCCCAACTACGAACTTCACCCGAGGCGGTCCAACCCGGCGTCATTACTCTTCCGGTTACCGTGGGACGGGCCCCGGATCGATCACCAAGGCCATCAAATTTTTCTGGTCCAGCTCCCTCTCGTACAACATCATCACGGGAGAGATTGGCTACGCCACCAAGGCCGTCTGTTGGGCCTACCACCTCACGTCGATTCCCACCCCGGTGGGAAGTCTTGCATCGAGGCGACAAGCGGCGGCAAAGGAATGCCTACGAGTCTCCACCCAAGATGCGGCCTCGCCCGGGCATAGCAATTACAGAGACCCTGAGGCCGACGCCCGGGGCGACTGACAAGAGCCTTCGACTATGCGATGGCGATCCTCTCGAAGGTCGTCCAGTCGGCACCTGGCCCAGCCGACATCCGGCGGCGTGTCATACAACTTCCCGAGGGAATACAGGGGCGTGTTTGCGTGGTCCCGCCGATATGATCGGAGTGTCACCCGAGCTCATAACTCATCGCCTCAACATTGACCCGTACCAAGCGGTCCGGCGAGAAGAAAAGAATATTTGCGGCGAACGCGGCCAGTCATGCGGACGGGTGACTCAACTCGAAGGCCAAGATCTTGTTCGAGGTCAATACCCGACTGGATGGCTAATCCACCATGGTCCGAAAGTCAGGGAGGGTGGCGCGTATGGCCGATTACACCGACCTCGACAAGCAACGCCTAAAAGATTGCTACCCTCCCGACATTGACAAGAGGTGGAGGCATTGGTGGGCCACGAGATATTGAACTTCCTAGATCTATACAAAGGATACCACCAAATCACGATGAGTCTGGAGGATGCCCCCAAGACCGCGTTCATCACCGACTTCATGGCCTTTTTGCATCGAAAGATGCCTTCGGCTGAAGAACGCCGGGGCTACTACCGAGGATGGTGGATGCAACATTCAAAGACCACATCGGGGAGATTGTCGAGTCTCGTCGGCGACATCGTGGTCAAAGTCGAAAAAGCGAGGCTGCGCCGACCCCGCCACTATCCTCCAACTCCTCGTGTCGGCCAACCTCAAGCTCAACCCCGTAAATGTACATTTATGGTGAAGACCGCAAGTTCTTAGGATCTTGGGTTTCGAAGAAGGCCCGAAGCTTGATCCCACCAAGGTGGGCGGTGCTTCGATATGCGGTGCCAAGGACCATCCGTGAGATCCACAAACTCATCGGTGCCTACCGCCTCTCAGATTCTGCCTCGAGCCATGAAGCTAGCCTTCCCTCTTCAAGATCCCGAGGAGAGCCCCACTGCCCAGCAGGAAGAACACTGTGTCGCCAGACAACAAGGAGTATCTGCCGACCGCCAACCCCCGTCCGCCCGGCAAGGTAACTCCTCTCTATGCTTCAGCGCCTTCGAGCGAGGCCATCAAGGTTATGGACATCGACGATGGGACGACAACTTCCCAGTCTACTTTATTAGCCGAGCTCTCAGGGACGAGCGAGGTATGCACCCATGAAGGCAGCCGCCTGCGGAGCCAAGCGGCCCGACCCTACTTCGGGCTCAGTTACGTCCGGTGTTACCGACCTACCTTGAGACAAGTCTTGTCCACCGGCAGTCATCCACGGACAGCATGGCAGTGGGCCTTGGGCTACGGAGCACGACATCTCGTATTCCCGAGGTACCGCCATAGTGGGAGCTACCGGCTTCCGCGGAAGCCACATCCAGGTCGGCCTACCGGTCGCGTCTAACCCCGCCCCACGCGCTGGAGGACATCCGTCCGCACCGCCCGAACTGCTAGATGGGGATATGGCTGTGGGCGAAACTCGCGGGCAATGCGAAAGGCGGCATTCTCGTCCGCCCGAAGACTGATAAAAAGGACTCCGCTCCGGTTTGCTTCCCAACCACCAATAACGAGGTGAGTATGAGTCGATCTCGTGGACCCTCGACCGCATGAATTGAGGCTGACCATGTCCGGATCTTTGGGATTCGTGTCGTGGTAAACCAGTCCTGGCGGTCTGACAGGCCAGGAGACGAACGAAGCGTATAGAACCGAGCATGGAGACTGCATCTCGTGCTACTCCAAGGCATTCATGCCGGATCCCACGGGGACTGAGCGGACGTCTCAAGCAACTTAGTCGTCGTCAACAAGTCCTCGATGGAGAGGTTCGCTCTCGAACATGAGGAGTCTCAGCGTCGGCATCTCACGCGAGATGGGCCGAGCGAGCTCCGTAAAGGCACCGAACATGGCGCTACCTCAAGATCGGCTTCAAAAAGATGAATGTGAAATCCGTAGTACCTCGTCCGAAAGTCCGCTCTATCGGAAGTCTTACCTTGACCCCTCACGGGGCTCGGGCGGAAGAGGCCGACTACGACTCATGAGATGCAGAGGTTGTGGAAGTCACATCCGCCGGAGCTCTCTCAGAAGACTTGAGGTCGGATATTCCTGGCCCCCCTTGTTCGAAGATCTGCGTCGAGCTGATCGAAGTGTCAGGCCAGCCCCTCCACGGTCAAAGCTACCGACCGATCTCAGGCACTGCAGAGCCGTGGCCTTTCATGCAGGTGGTGATCGACATCGCTGGGTCCGCTTCGACTGAGCAGCACGGTCGGCTTGATAGCTTAGTCGAGGCACTAGACTACTTCACAAAATGGGTCGAGGCCGAGCCGCTTTCGACCCTCCTAGCAGGAGGATCTGCAACCCTGTGGAAAATATGAGCGCCCACGCCTGATACCGCATATCGGTCTCGGAACACGGCGCCATTCGTCGACAAAACTGTGAGGTGGTGAGCCCATTGATCGATCAACGCTTCACCGGTCGCATCAACGCCCACAGGCAATGGTGGACCGGGGACCAACCGCCTGATCGTGACAAGGTTAAAGCAAGTAGGACTGGACAGCGCGAAGGATTGGGCTGAAAATCTCCTCGAGTCCTCCGGGTCTCACGACAACACCGGGACCTGCGGAGAACCCCTTCGGCACGGTCTACAGATCTGAGGCAGCCAGTACGTACGGTGGATCGCGCTACCCAAACCCGCGACTCTTCCTCGACGGCGAACGGGAGCAGGGAAGACTCAGGCAACCTGACGCCTCGAGGAGGAGCTCGCCTATAGCGAAGAGTTGAGGCCCGTGTGCCTGTGCATACATGACAAAGAGGTCAATAGCCTCAGCGCCCAAGTGGCGACCCTCGACCCACGAAATAACTGAAGCAAGTGAGAAGGCTCCAATCGTGGATCCGACATGGAAGGCCGCATCCACGCTATCGAGGACCCGCAAAGGAGCTTAAAGTGGCTCCTATCGTGCACTTATCCTCTCAGAACTGGCAGCATTACTCATCTATGGAATTATTTTACATAGCTTCGATTTAATCTGACATGTTATTGGTCCCTTAATTGTTTTGCAAATACGATGTTGATTACATATTCGATAAAACATCTGTTTTCTAATGAATATTTCACTTGCTCTCGTACATATGTGAACATCTGTTTGGATACAACCACATTTAAACCTTCAAGTAGGGCCTACTACGAAGATTTAAAATCCCACCAAAGTAGTGGCGATACGAGACTACCCAAGATGTTGGGCGCCATCGTAAAGCATACATGTACCCATTAAGTTGAGCGTCTACATGCAAGCGTACAGTTACCCATTAAGTTGATGGCCCACAAAGCCTCATGATTACCCATTAGTGATCGCTGATACATGCATCGACATCCGCATGACCGATCTACTGCACTTATACCACTTTATTTGGGAAGATATGCACTCATTAAAAGTCTAAATGCATTAACGACTATAAACCGAGTACCCGCCATACAGGTAACCGGCTGCTTGAGCTCGTTTATACCACTTTATTCTGGGAAAATATACCATCAGATATCAGATAAATACATTTACGACCAAAAGCGAAGTCCAAGCTATGTTTGTACCTCTCGGTGGAAAATGTACACTTGCTACGAGTCTAAATACATTTATATCTACATAGTCCACGCTATACACAACCTCATTCGGCTTCCGAGTTCGGCCGC